>VZTU01018723.1:79354-168888 GCA_013400835.1 Zapornia atra
GAGCGGGCTGCGCTCCCTGGCCGGATCCTGCCGGCCGGCGCGTCGGGGAAGGTCACCGGGCTCAGCGTTGCTTTAATCGCCCCTCGGGAGCGAACGTATTTGCGGCAGAGGACGCGGGGTTCGTACGGCCCCGTAGCCTGTTTGAAGGTGTCGCTGCAAAACCGATTTCCCCCTGCAACGTCCGCGAGATTTCCATGGCAAAACAAATCTGCAGAACGAGCAGAGCCCCTCAGGAGCAGGGCTTCTCCCCGAGCCCCCGGGGCCGGGAGGGGCGGCTCGGTGAGGCGGCCTGTGCCGTGATGTCGCAGGCGGGCTGGCTGTCATGGTTATAGCTCAGAAAACTATTTTACAATTCACCTCCGTGGCCTGAACCTTGGTCTGGCTAAAAGAAAATTCACGGCTTGGCTTCCTTCTAAGAAGGAAAAAGGGGGAAAAAACCCTCCTTTTAGGGAAGCTGAACAAGCCAGAAAGAAATTAAGAGAGTTTCAAAGGTGAACTCTAAATAGGCAAGTCTGTAGTTCCTTAACTTCTGAGAGAACCTGTTCCTACTCCTGTGGAATTCAAATGGTTTTGCAGGTTACTGCAGAGGGAGTAGGCTCAGGGCTGTAGCTATCCAGCTCTGAGGGTCGCAGGGCGGGCATGGAGGGACAGTACCTTTTGAGGGGAGTTCAGTAAGTGCTGTCTGCGCTTCCTCACTCCCCAGTTGTAAGCAAGAACATTCTGGTAAGAAAGTCATGGCAGGGAGCACTGGGTGTTGTATTGTCATAATACAATACTCTTTAAGCTTCATTTTTCCAAGCACGCTACTCAGGTAGGAAAGGGTGATCCTTCAGTTATTCACCTTGAGGGAGGAGGGCAACATATCCAAAACCAACTCGTAGTTCCATAAGAATTATTTTGACTAGAATTTTTGCAACTTTAGTTGTTTCATGTCGTCAGGGTGTTTACTTCCTATTATCTCAGTTGCATGTGTGGATTTTGTCAGTGACTGCGTGTATTGTGTTACCACATTTGTGGGATTCTTGAGTAATATGAGTAATATTCTTGAGTAACTATGAGTTCTGATATTGGGAAGCAAGGTTTTAATTCAGATGTGTTTTCCCTGTCAGATGGCACGATGTTAAGGCCTTACAAAAGGCGAGGGCGGCATTTCCAAGTTCAGTATATACGGTGTGGTTTTCCTTTCAAGTTAGTTTGCTGTAGCGGTTACTCTCCTGACTGTTGACTCTGCCAGTAACTGGTCGTTAGCCCATAGGTATATTTTTTAGGGGTATAGGTGTACTGAACGTCTCGGAATCTCAAGGATTTCTCAGAGTTTCAGCATTTGCACATGAGAAAGGCAAATTCTCCTCAAAAGTGTTGGCCTTTTAACTTTCAGCATCTGTCTGAATCTGTAGAAGATATGAGTCCAGCCCATGGTTGACAGCTGATGTAAGGCTCCCTGAACAAGTTTGTAGCTACCTCAGATTTCCCTTCAAGGTAACAAGTATTCTCCCAAGTGCCTGGTGGTTTGACTGCTGGAAGCCCAAGGTACCAGGCAGAACCGATGGCTGGTAGTGTGAATATGGCTCTGTAAAAGGTTTTGATAAGCCCGTAGTCATTTTGAGGCTTGTTTCTCTTAAGCCCTGTCACATTGAGCTGCGTTGTCTGTCTGTGTGCGTGTGTAAGGAGGACTGTAAGATCATCTTCAAAAACAAGCTTAGTGGTTCCTTAAGTTTAGTCTTGGGATAGCTGTAAGCTGGCTCCAGGAATTACACAAGTTATTCCTTAAAATGGGTTAAACATAAAGGATTTGTCGAGAACAATGACATTGACTTTATTGAGACCTCCCCCTCTCTAGCAGGGGATTTCTAAATGAGAAAAAACAAAGTTCTTTTCCAACAGGAAGGTTGCCACTGGGGCTAAAGAAGGAAATTATTATTTCCTTTTCTCATAGGTGACTTTTGTGGTTGTGGGATTTATTTTTTTTTAAACCAAAGTAGTATTTTCCTTTGTCTAACTACAGTATGAAGGGTTGACATCAGACAGTTGAAATCAATGGTAAAAACCTCTTTGACGAATCAGGCTATTTGCAATGACTGCACCTTAAGCAATTTTCTGTAGTAGTGAACTGGGATACTAGGGTAGAACCCAAGGGAACAGCGTGAAGCTGCGCCAGGGGAGGTTTAGGTTGGATGTTAGGAAGAGGTTCTGTACCAGGAGGGGGGTCGAGCACTGGAACAGGCTCCCGAGGGAAGGGGTCACAGCCCTGAGCTGGGCTGAGTTCGAAGCGTCTGGACAATGTGCTCAGTCCCATGCTCTGACTTGGCTGGGTCTGTGTGGAGCCAGGAGCTGGGGTTGATGATCCTTCTGGGTCCCTTCCAACTGAAGATAATCTGTCATTCTGTGAACTGTAGTACAGTTTGTAGCTTACAAATTCCTGAAGTCTGAATAGATGATGGCATTGTCTTTAAAGAAAGCTTTTATTACTATTTTAAGAAAAAATATTGAGAGGAAGTTTGCAAAGTGCCAAATTTTATTATTTTCAACTCAACTTTAGTTAGCTTGCTTTTTTTATAACTGCATATTTAGATCCTCTCTAGCAAGATCTACTTTCAGTGATTTCTTTTGTCAGTGGTAGGTGCAAACAACACTTGACTCTGTATTTAGGATTCCTAGTTACTGCTGTGAAGTGGTCGTGTCAGGTTTTTTACTAGAAATGCTTCTATTTGGTTATTTTCTCAAGTCGATGAGGGTCTGTTTCCCTTGGAAGAGCTTTTAAAGAACTGTGAAACTTTCTGTCAAGACATATTATGTCTTGTAGCTTGGCCTCCGTGTCCCTGTCTTAATTACACATGTACCATGCAGGAAGGACATCCTCATCCTAAGGAAAGTGGGATATTTGGCTGTAGCAGTGTCATATGCTGTGGAAGCCGTTGGCTGTGACACTGCTACGGATGAAGCCTCCTTAGGTCCTGCTGGTAAATCCTTGTGTATTGCATTATGTCATTCATTCTACCTTTGGAGGTTCAAATTTCCTACCAGTGGGTGACATTCGTATTAAAGCTGAAACTTGATTTAATACTTATTTCAATTTGAATATACTGAGAAGTGTTAGAAGTAGGTGAAACTCAGATAGTTAAAACCTTTCTTCCTCCAGTGTAAATTTCATCTACTTCATGTAGGCTTTGCAGTACAAGTTTTAGTATAAATCATTTATTCTTTGAGCACAACTGTTGAACCTAGGGACTGAGCTTCAGCAATGTCTGGTTTTGTTAACGTTCTAGTTTTAGATAAAACAATTTGCTGCAGAATAAATTGAGGGGAATGGTGAGAAAACCAGATAATTTTAAGAGCAGTGCTTTGTAGTATGTTATTACTGCAGATGGGTCTCCTTGGATGAGAACTTTATCATTTAGCATGCTGCTTCATCTTTCGCTGGGCCCTGTAATAATGTCCTCCACAACATCCTGGTCCCAGGAGTTAAAGTCAGTAGCTCAATATCCATGTGAAAACCGGTAACGAGCGGTCTCTGTATTGGTACCCAACTTCATCAACAATAGATAATGGGATGGAGTTATTTGCTAGAAGGAAGGGATGCCAATTAACTGACCTTTGCACAGTTTCTGCATGATACAAGCTCCAGGAAGGGGTAGGTGTGTAAGGGAATTGTCAAGCAGAAGATGACAAAGCTCAAAGCTTTTAGTGGCACTCCCTGTGTTATCAGAACAAAGCTTTACATACGTGTATGGGATTTTTGAAGCCTCCCTGTTTCCCCGAGCTACGTGCTCTGAGAAAGGAGACATTGTACAAAGCATAGCTGCTGCAGAGTCAGAACTAGCACACTTAGCATAACTTGATATTTTTGTCAGTGAATCCTTATGTTTAAGAATCCACGGTATTTCTCTGCATCAGGACCAAGGACACAGATAGGTGTTGTTGCCCTGATTAGTCTCACTGGGGCTTCCACCCATGTCATCTGATGGAGGGTTCCATTTAAGCGCAGGCTGGTGCCTTTTGTTCCTGCCTGAGCTGTGTCCTGTGGGTGCCTAGGCCTGTTTCTGAAGTGCTGCATTACCTGGTCGTGCCTGATGATCACTGAACAATTGGTAGGACCTGTTGCTGTCACTGCTTTGTGTGCCTGCCTCTGATGCTGTAGGTGTGAGGTCATTGTGCAGCCTGTTTTGGGCATCCTGGAGTCCAGACTTGACTTCTGCTCTTGATGTTCCCTGACACTCTGTAGTCTGGCTCCATCCACATCACTGTCTTCTCAGTATGACTGTCAGACACTAAAAGCTGATCCTTTTTTGGATTGATCTGCATTTTGTGCATGTGCCACAAAGATGTTTTCAGAATTCAACTTGATAAAAAGAAATTAATTTCTTTACATCAAATTCAGAGACACTAATGTTTGTTCCGAGGTGAGACTGCACTTCTCTGATAGCTGTTGGACGTGTTTATGCTCCAGTCTGCTGGCAGGTAAATATCCTCAGGTGTTTTATCTGTTACCGAGCTTCTCTCGCTTTCAGAATCAGGCACAGTCTTAGAAGGAAAATGAAATCTAGCCCTCTTTTTCTCTCGTGCACGTACACGTAGTGTACTCTGACATATTTTTATAAAACTGGTGGAAACCTCAAAGACAAGAGAGGAAACTTATTCAATCAGGAAGCAGACAAACAGATATGCCTTGAACATCCCTGCAAGAGATGGAAGAAATAAGGGCCTGAACATTTTTTGCGTGCTGAATGTAGTCATTATACCACAAAATGTACCTCTGGTCCTGACAGTAAATTTCAGGCCTAGTCACTCAGAGCTTTCTTGGAAGCCAAGGCTTTGACACGTATTCCAGGACTTGCTCAGGTCCTGTTCCATGGCTGGACTGTTGCCTGGTGTCCACCATCTAGAATGTATCATGGGTTTGGACTGGAAGGGTGTGCTGCTGTATCTGGGAAAGAAGATAGGTATTTACAGACACATGAAGGCAGGTATGACCAGTGCAGATGAAGAATTCGTTTTGGTATTTTGGAGAAATTCTTAAAGATGCCCCTCTGAAGTGGTAGATGCATTTGTAGTGGTGTTTGGTTTTCCTGGGTAGCTTCTCTGCCATATTGTTTTTCATAATCTCTCAATGAAAAAATACAGAATCATTGCATTAAATTCCTGGGCAAGAGTGTCATCTCAGCTCTGTAGTAGCAAATTTGTCTGTTTCTCAGAATGTACACCAGAGAAGGTGAAGCAGTTTTCATGATTACTTGGCTCATTAGAGGTGAGGGAAAAGACAGGAAATCAAGACGAGGAATTCATTGCGAGTCCTAAAGCTGGTAGTCTTCTGCTGTGGCTGGGGGCGGTGCAGTGTTACTGAGAGTTGCCAGCAGCTGGAGGCCTTTACCAGGAGGAATATGATGTTTGTATTCATGTTTTTAGTTCCTCACTCTAGCAACCTGTTTGTATGCTTGCTAACATACTTTTATACCTTGTTCTTTGTTGGCCTACAACTTCAGATTATACCCAAACTTACTATATATGGTGTGGTTTACTTATGTTAAATACTTGCTCTTTGTTGTCTCTTACTGCCCTTGAAAACCAACACTTTTCAGGTCCAGCACTGTATTCCCTTAGCTGTCTGCCATGAGGTCTCCTGTGCACCTTCTGTCAGCCCATGCCTGTACGCTGTGTTGCCATCTAATCTTGTATCTCCACTTTTGAAGGTGTCTCCTGTGATAGCAGGCCTGTATTTCTCTACACCACATCCTTGTGTTAGTCATAAATATCTCTCTCTGTACAGGCTAATTAGGTGTTGCTATTACCTGTAAAAACGTGGTTGTACTATACCATGATAAGAAAAAATAAAATGAATTTGCCCTAGTCACCTGGTCAGAAGAAAAATATGTTACCAAGTCACCTCCACATTTGTTTTCATTTGAATAAATGTAAGTTCAATAATTGTTCTTCACTGGGATGTGAAAAAACTTATGTACTGTGCAAAAGCAGAATAACCTTTCAAAGGTCCCTCCAACTGTATTTTCTGTTACCACATATTTGGGAGGTGGTTGAGACCAGGCAAGTTTGAGAGCTGGAAGCTCCAATAAAAAGCAGCATTTGTGGGGGGTCCCTCTATCCCTGTTAGGTTTTGCAGTGCTTGTAGCAGCTTCTGGCCAAGTTCTGGTGCAGGAGATAGTGTTTGGCCCTGGATCAATATTTATTGCTTAAAAATTTCCTCTTGGATAGAGAAAATAGTAGCCAAGGCTGGAGATCTGGTTCATAGTTCTCATTGGACTACTCTGACTTAGATGAACTAATGGGATCTCATTCAGGTGGCATGATACAGGTGACATTCCATGAGGGTGGTGGGAAAGCTGTGACGAGCCTAATAACTAATTACAGGGAAAAAGTAGGTTTGTTGTAAACCTGTGTTTTACTTTTGCTGGTATGACAGCAAATGAATACCTGGCAGGCAGTAGAGTTAGATGGGTATCTTAGACCTTGGACCACAGATCCCAACAGTAATTCAGTATAGTTTTGGACAGAAGATCCGTGCAACTTAAGTGTTGTCTTAATGTTTTTGTGTTTTGTTCCCTCCATATTGTTCAGTCTGAATTTTTTTGGTACCAAGCTTTCGTGATCCTGGAATCTCAGTCTCTGGAATTTACCTCTATCCAGGTGCAGATATAAATACCTTTATAGCTGTCACTGTGAATGATAAAACTGCAATCCATATAAAACTTCAGGGTGGGGGTTTTTTGTGGTTGGGTTTTTTTCCATATAGCAATGATCTGCTGTGGCACATCACAGTATCTGGGATGCCAAAAGCACCCATAAGTAAAAGTAGCCAAGAGGAAATATCTCTAGTTTGGGCTGTAATCACATATAGCCTACTGCTGATGTAGACATTCAGTGCTGTCCACGTGGAGATAACAGATTTTGTGGAATCTTAATGGTCAGGGATGGGATACTCCTGACTGTTCCTTCTCATTAAGGAAAGGCTAGATACACAGCAGTATTTACAGATTTCCTAACTCAATCCACATAAGTGAAATCATTCTTTCCCTCCTAGACAGTGCTGAGGAGAACCACCTATGTGTACTCAGTTGAGCAATCACTTTGGAGTCAAACCTTTTTTATTGTACTGTAAGTCTTTTATTGTGTTGTCTTTTATTGTATTGTTAGTTCAGTGAGGACAAGTGCAAAGTCCTGCACTTGGGTCGGGACAGTCCTTGCTACCAACACAGGCTGGGGAATGATGTGTTAAAGTGCAGCCCTGCAGAAAAGGATTTGGGGGGACTGATGGACAAAAAGCTGGACATGAGACAACAACAGGCATTCACAGCCCAGAAGGCCAAAGGCATCCTGGGCTGCATCACAAGAAGTGTGGCCAGCAGGTCAAGAGAGGGGATTGTTCCTCTCTGCTCTGTGCTGGTGAGACCCCACCTGGAGTACTGTATCCAGATTTGGAGCCCTCGGCACAAGGAGAACGTGGACCACTTGGAGAGGGTCCAGATGAGGCCATGGGGATGATCTGAGGGCTGAAGCCCCTCTCCTACAAATACATGCTGAGAGAGTTGGGCTTGTTCAGCCTGGAGAAGAGAAGGGCCCAGGGAGACCTCAGGGCCCCTTACAGTCCCTGAAGGACCCACAGGGAAGCTGGGCAGGACTGTTTGTAAGGGCAGGGAGTGATGGGATGAGTGGCGATGGGTTAAACTAGAGCAGGGCAGGGTTAGATGAGCCCTTAGGAAGAAGCTCTTCCCTCTGAGAGTGGTGAGACCCTGGCACAGGCTGCCCAGAGAGGTGAGGGAGGCCCCATCCCTGGAGACACTCAAGATCAGGGTGGATGAAGCTCTGAGCAGCCTGCTCTAGTTCAGGGTGTCCCTACTCACTGCAGGGGGGTGGGACTAGATGGCCTTTAAAGGTCCCTTCCAACCTAACATATTTGATGACTCTGTAATAAGACCTGAAACCATGCCTTCAATTGACCTCTGCAGCTGCGAAGACAGGGAAGTTTGGCCTAAAGAGTTCCACTCCCTACAGAGGATCAATGACTGAGGTTCTCAAAAGATGTTAGATATTACTTCTCCTGCAGGAAGTGCCATGCTTGTATCTATTTCTTAAACCAGGAGATAGTCCATTGAAGTATATGATTCAGTGTGTACTTCTAATTTGATGACAGTGGGAATCTCTCTGCCACAGGAACAAGTGTCCAGGAAGAGGAGTTTTGACACGTGAGTGGGCTAGGATCCTGTTTAATTATCTCTTCTTTACAACTGATAATATATAGGCAAAATTAAGCATCTCTTTCAGTTTAACAGATTCCTACAGGGTTGATTACAGGAGGAGCATCTAGACTTGTGCCACCTGATGTGCCATGAAATCTGGTAGCGGAATCACTGTCCTTTGTAATCAGCGTACTTTGAAATAAATGAATATGCTAAATAATAGCTCTGGTACTTATTTAAGATTATTTGTACTGGATGTTACAGTGAAGTTAATTTGGGTTTTTTCATCACTTATATTTTTCTATGAGAGTTACAGTCTCTTGGACGTGACCAGGTTGCTTAACACCCTCTCCCCCAGCTAACAGCATATCAAAATGCAGCATTTATTTTGAGGGGGTTTTTGCCCCCAGCAGAATGGTAAATAGCTCCTATGCTGTTGCTCTGCCCTATCTGACGAGGCAGTGAGCTGTGAATACCCCTTTTTGTTGGTTTCAGTACAATGCAGTATCTGTGCTAGCATCTCAACAACCGCTATAAACAGGAGAATGATAGAAAGTGCCATGTGCCTGCGACCAATGCTATTGAGCTCTTGTAGTATTTGCCCCCATACGTAATTTAAAGTTTTGATTGAGGTTTGTGAGATAATAAAATGCTTAGATAAATATGTGTCTTTTGGAAAATATGTATTTAATATATATTTAATTGTTTTCTGGCATCTGTTCAGGTCCCTACTGTACCTAGACAAAATACCGGTAACCGAATTATTGTAGCCATGACTGCACAGTCTCATTTGGAAAGCAAGTAACATAATATGTGCATACATTGTATTTCTATTTATGTGGTTCATGCTGAGCAGGCCCTTGCTAATTTATGCTGATGGGCTCTTCACAAATGACTGACTGTTGTGGCAAAGGGGAGTGTAGTGCTAGTCCAGTGTTTTGGCAGAAGCTTGAGGCCAGACGCCATTTGGGGACTCCAGCCCTCTAGTCTGAGGGAGACTATCCACTTCAGCAGCTGTCTCGAGCTTCTTTTGCAGTTCTATTGAAAATAATAAAAATTGCTCAGTGACTGGAAACTGCGGGCTGCTTCTTCTGTCCTAATGGGTGTGTGCTCTTCCCAGATGTCAACTGGGAGCATCAAACAGCGGACACAGCAGGTCCCAACAATGCTCTTAGTCCTATGGTTTAGTATTGGGTAGTCCTGCACGGAGCAGGGAGTTGGACTCGATCTTTACGGGTCTTTCCAACCTGAGATGTTCTATGATCGTTAAGACTGCTCACAGCAGTCAAGTGCTTGAGTATTTGCAGAGTCTGGGCCAAAGCCCATAGTATGGAAAGAAGGAAGTAATAGATAGGAATCCTTCAAAATCCATAAACCTAAATATCTTAAAGGTGTGTAACTGTCAAACTTCATCTTGGTGCCCTGTTTTATAGAAGTGTGGAAGATGGAAATGTGGAGGGTTAATTAAGGTGGGGTTTGTCACTTGTTTTAAGCTGTTGGGTCAGTTCAGTTAGCAGGATCAGTTAATGATAGTATTCCACACTGTGAGAATGAAAACCTGTTAGGTTTGACTGGTCCTAACAGTCTGTAACTTGCATAAATCTGTGTTGTCTTCAACCATTTTCTCTCAAATGTTTAAGGGCAAAGTGTCCTAGTTACATGTCAGTACCAAAGCTTTGTAATTACCATCTTTAGAAGGCATCCTGCAGTGAATTTGCTATTATGTCTTGAATTAGCATGTACAAGAATGAAATGAAAGCTCAACTCTCCCAGCTTGTCTTCGTAGGAGAGGTGCTCCAGCCCTCAGATCATCCTCATGGCTTCCTCTGGCCCCGCTCCAACAAGTCCATGCTGTCCTTGTGCTGAGGGCTCTGGAGCTGGACACAGCACTGTGGGGGGGTCTCACCAGATCTGAGTATTTCTATGCAGATGAATTTGTACTTGACTTTCAGCTGTGAATTCACCCCAATGCTTGATTGCTCCCCATAGAGAAAACTGCCATTTTCTTTTGGCAAAACGTCAGTAGTGATAAAAATTCATCAGTAAATTGTTGGAGGTGATTTCTTCTTTTTGCAGCTTTCGTAGAACTAGGTAGAAAGCACATTGCAGCAGATCTTCTATACAGCTGAAAGTTATTTGCAAATCTTTCCCAAATCTTCTGGTGAGCTAAAATGCTGAATCCGTAATAAAATAAACATTTTGGCTAAGAGAAATCTTCCTCAGAAAGCACTGAGTATGATTGATGCTGTAATGGACTATAGCTGTAGAAAAAGATCAGGAAAGGAAGCCTTTTGTTTTCATTAGTTAGCTTTTAATAGTCTGTATTGCTCAAGGCCCTTAGGGTTAGGGAAACTTGTAGCATACATATCAACAGGTTCACATTTGAGGACCTTTTTTCTGGTCACTTTTCTTGAACAAGTTACAAGATCAAAGCAATTGTAGTTGTAACTGTGTGGATACAACTCTGACAGTATCAGAGTGTACCAGAAACAGTAGGTCTTAAGACCTAATG
This sequence comes from Zapornia atra, assembly GCA_013400835.1. NCBI lineage: Eukaryota > Metazoa > Chordata > Aves > Gruiformes > Rallidae > Zapornia > Zapornia atra. Next base: position 90,056 of record VZTU01018723.1, read on the forward strand.
ATCAGAACTCTGGCTTGATTTTACTTGCGCTGTGCAGAAGGACTGAGGCATGAGTAGGGTGGAATGTGTGCTGTGCGACACATTTCTGCTTGGAATTCTTTCGTGAGTGGGAGGTATTTAAAGAGGGGGTGTGTGAAATCCAGGCATGGAGGTAAAGAAAATGCCTTTTAAAGTCCAAGTGATGGCTTTATGTGTATTGTGAAAACACATAATTGCTTCAGTCTTCCAGCACAAGCTGCATAACAACTGAAGTAGGGTTTAGCAGGGTAGGTCTCAAAATCACAGTGAGGGAGACAGGTACCATGTCTTGACATAAAATAGTTGGCAAGAGCATGGCTAAAAATGTGACACAAGTCTGTAGAGGTCACAGGCAGACTGGCTTCTCTTTAATAATTCCAGATTTCTGAGTGCAGTAATCCGCAATGGTTATTTGCTCTTTTTTGGTCTATAGTGAAGCAGGAAGAGAGACTGAGGATGATTATGGGTATGTCAAAAAAAGCCTGGGGTTGTAAAGCGTTGGCTTCTGCCTTTAGAATAGAACAGTAACTTGTACCAGCCTTCTGGCATGTGAACTTAGAGAGTCAATCTTCTGTGTCCTAGTATTCCCAACTTGTCACATTTAATCTAAATTAATCTTCTCAACTTTTATAAAAACTTTGTTTAGGTTTAGTGATTGAGATCTCACATTGAAGGTGCTCTGAGAAGAAAACTTATCCTTGTTTTACCTGTTAATAATAGGAAAGTACATGGTGGTGGTTAGGTGGTGATTTTTTTCTCTCTCTCTTCAAGCAAGTGCATTATTGCATTTCCTACAGCATTCAGAATATACATATGTTATCCCTTTAAACTGCATTTTGCCAGTACATGCTCATTATTTATGTGGTTCTGTCAGGAATTCGTATGGGTCTTACTGTGCTTCTTTGTAAGCATTCAGGAATCATTTCATCAGTGTATTATTCAGAAGTCAAAACCAAGTAGTAGTGTACTATAATTATCAAATTCTCATTTATACATAGTTTACTAGGGCTACAGTTTGACTGACTTGGATTCTGTTAATGGGAATGTACTGTTCAGTTAGAAAATGCTTAGGTGCATTAGAAGTTACTGATGATGGTTAAGATCATATGGCTTGCAAAAAATTGTATCTTGAAAATATGCTTGGATTTGATCTTTCAATTCATACCATTCTTCATGGCAAAATTGCTGTGCTTAGATTCACAGTTTTAATTCTGAAATAGATTTTTGGAGTAGTTTATTCCATTTCTCAGCTGTCGAGATAACTGACGTCCAATTTTAACTTCATGTCCTTAGGTTGCTTACTAAATATAACTTGTGGTAGATTTGCCTTTAATGAAGGACATACGAATAAGTCTGCTGCTGTTCTTGGGCGCTCGATCAGCCTTGTGAACTCCCCTACAGTTACACTACAGCGTGTTCTTCCACGTATCCTGCTGCATCATCTCTGCATCATCTCATTCCTGTCGTCTTTCCCTACCTGATGAGGTGTTTCTGTTTCTACTTGCTTTGAAGGTCACGCTTTTAAAATAAAAAATACCCCAAAAATTTTTTTCCCTTTCAGAATAATTTTTGTTTGTAATCAAGCTCCATTCGTTGTAATTTAGATGGAGATCTGGTATTGTATCATTTAATCCAGAGGGCAAATATTGCCATTGCTGCATTGGCAGAAGAGGAATTCTGATGCATTAGAGTTTTAAAACATTTGACCAGTCCTATTTTCGGTGCAAAAAGATTTTTTAAAACAAAAAATTCCAGACAGTCAAAAAAAAAAATGGCTACTGCCTCAGAAACAGCACTCAGAAAGAGAAACTGCTATTGCACAGACTGCAGATTTATTTTAGCAATAACAGTGAGCTTGTTTAGTTGATTGGGGAATTTCAATGGTCAAACACTTGTAATTGTTTCACAATGTACTATTTTAATACCAGTAGCACGAATAACATCTTTCCTGCAGGCTGCTGCAAATCTGTTTCCTCAGGCTTAGCCTCTTTGTGCACTTAGAAATTCTGCGTTGAGGGCTGTAGATATTGCCCAAAGTTTCTGGATCCCTTATAGTTGGATAATTCTGCCCTCTGTGCTCAACTTGAGAAATCCTGAAGGTAAGCCCAGCGTTGGCAGCTGCTAGAACAATCGCCTGAGTGCTGCGCCGTGTGCGTGTGGGTGTAGGAGGGCTGATGCTGTTGGAGGCACAGGCTCACTCTGCATGTTGTACTGCTCCATTTGGTGCATGTGTTATAAATCTGTGAATTCACTCAGCAGTAGTTACACAACCTGGAAACAGTGGACTTCATCCATTTAGTGCAGGACACAATTTCTTCTTTCTCACTGTTCCCCACCTTCCATGGAAAGACAGTGGTATTCCTGAGTCAGAGGGGTCTTCTCTAAAACTTGGATGCATTACTTGTCAGTGGATGGACTTTCAAAGAGATAAACCCTCTCACTGAATATGGTGCCTGTGTGCTTTGGAGTGCCTTTTACCTAGAGGGAACAGGAGCTATGAAGTTTCGTCTCCAGTATCCATAGTCCATGATGGGTTTCTCCTATTGAATCTCCCCTTTGTCATCTGCTGGACTTGGGCTTTTTATAAAGAGATGAAAGCATAATGACACAGCCCAGTAATACCCTGATTCTGTAAAGTAGTGTCTTCTGCATCATCAGGACTTTGAAAGAAACTTGCTCAAATACTGTAGCCTTTTTGCAATTAAAATAATTGTGCTTGACTCTCATCAACAGCATTACCTGCTTAAAGGGCTGTTTAGCAAAGAACTATACTGTGCTTCCCTCTAAAGTCTCACCCAAGTCTTGATGTTAATTCACCAGAATTTGTTAGCTTTTTGATAACGTTAACTGCAATTTAGTATTTATTCACTGTATTAATCACTGTGTGAGATTAAAGTAGAAAAGTGAGATTTGTATGACCTTCCTCCTCCCTCAAAATGATTTAGGCAAATTGCATTTCTAAACAAGCGCTACAAATTGCTGTTATTTCAAAGTTTTTCCTTCTGCTGTGACTACGAGGTCAGAGTGATAGTTAAATGATAGGTGAGACAGAAAGATGTGCTGTTGGCTGGAGGATTAGAGAAACTAGATGATAACCAGTTTGCTGCATCTTCAGGATTGCTTCCAAAAGGGTAGGTGTGTGTGATTCCTCTTTCTTGGAAAGAGCACAGATTCTCTGGACAAACTGGTTTTATCCTGGGTGTATTGGTAAATGTGTCCTTGAAGGCTGGTAACACGGGAATGGCTTGAGCGTAGGGTAAGCATAACCTCAGTCTCTCCCCTCACCCTCCTTTCAGAATTGCCTGTCCTGTTTCTACAAATGAAGAGGCCACCTTGATAACAGGCACGTTACGTTTTTTCTGGGAGTCTCAGATTGCCAAAATACTGTGAACAGCTGAGGACTGCGTGGGAGGAGAAGTCAAATGATATGGAACAGAGAGAGAACATTAAAAAGTAAAAAGGAATCATTCAAAGATAGTGCCTTGCTGCCTAAGACAAGGGTAGTTATCTAGATCTTAGTCCTACATGCTGAATCAAGGAATGAAATAAAAGTAATAATACAATCCAATAAATAACCAAAGGTACTGAAGAGTTTAAGGGACTTCAGGTAAGAAGAAAAAAGCAGCAGAGGCAAGCAAAGCTGAGGAAAGCACAGAGGAAAATAAATGAAATAGTCACAGAATCACAGGCTGGTTGAGGTTGGAAGGGACCTCTGGTCATCATCTGGTCCAACCCCCTGCTCAGACAGGGCCCCCCAGGACCATGTCCTCATAGCTTTTGAAAATCTCCAAGGATGGAGACACTGCTTGGATCTCTTAGCAGAGATTTCTGAAGAGATTACTGCTGTAAAATCTCAATAGGGTGGTTCCCATGTGAGGTTGCTCTGGCTGGAAGACCAAGCAAAGTTCTGAATGAAGTGCCCTCATACTGGGTCAGGGCACGGTCTGCATAGTCTAGGCAAGAGCCTGAATTATTAGATAGTAAGCTACAGTAGAGAAAACTTCCCAGAAAATTGTAAAAGGCTAGTCAGAAAGTTTCTAATTCTTATCTTTGGCATCTCTTTCTCTAGCATAAGGTCTGCTGCTTAAAACATTAGATAAACTCAAGACTCTTCCTCTTTTCAGTGCAAATGTTCGTAGCTTTTCTTGGAATTGCTGCTGTTGTGTAATGATTGCAGCACACATTTAAGTTGCTCTTTAAGAACTCCATCTGTCTTCTTTAAAAAAAAAACAGAAGCTAGAAAGAGAAGAGAGGGATGAAGTTTCTCAAGCATTATTTCAGACTAGGTTAAATCTCTTTGCAGGAAAGATTGAGGCTTTTCCTGTGGAACTGTTAGAGAAATCGGTTCTTTTAACTGAGCAAGTTATAAAAGATTTGCAAATGTTATTGTAGAATGCTAAATGCACCACATAAACTGTGTTCACATTAGTAAAATGTGTTAGTAAATATATCCATAGTCATGGGAAGACAATATCTGTACCTTTAAAGTCCAGATGTTTTGACAATGCTAGTACTGATAGCTGAAAATACCACCTAGGTGATGAGCTGCTGCTTCAGCCTGGCTAAAGCTTGAAACTGAAACCCCGCTGTTGGCACTTAAGTTGTGGTTGGAGCAAAGAAGCAAATAGTGTCAGTGGCTTGATGGACTATCAACATTCTTCTGTAAGTTAAAAGGGCTTAGCTGGAACCAGTTCTGCAGTGTTGCATATTATATATTAGAGAAAGAAGGCCATATGGCAATTAAACCCAGCTTTTCAAAATACTGTATCAGGTTCTTAGAAATGAGAACTGCTTTCATTCCAGGCTTATGCAATGCCTTGTGCAGTAGGACCCAACTTAACTTCAGTTTTGAGATCTTTCTATAGTGATGTGTAGTAACTTAGTGGACAAGTGTTGAGTGAAGAGGGTGGTAGCTGTTGCAACACTCTTTTTAGTGAAGCACTAGTTATAACTGCTGGTGACTTTACATGAGTTTTTAAAACATTTGTTACTGTGGTTCTGTATCATCTGTTTTTTTTGCTTTGTACCCTTCTCTGAGCTGGTAAACAGTGTGTATAATACCAATAAAAATAGTTTGGTGTTAATCACATGAAGTGGCAGTAAGCCCACCTCCATTTTAGACAATACACTGAGCATGTCTGCGGCTAGGATTTCTCTTGAGAAGGGAATTTACACAAGTGTGAGATCACACCAGCCTAATGAAGCTGTAGAGTGTTCAAATCTTGCATTTTGCAGTTACGCTTCATTCGAGTATCCTTCTAGTGACAATTTTAGACCTATATATGTATATGCTCACAGACACACATGGAAACATGTTGTAGGTAAAATGTGATCACTGCAAAATTATAATAGCTTTTTTCTTTTAGCTTCTCCACAGATTTGGAATATTTAGTGAGTGCTGATAATAAACTTCTATATTTCACATTTATATGTAGCATATTACAGATGTAGTGTCTTTCTCCTCACTTTGCTTTTTAAAGGGATTAATGGATTAACAGAATGTTAAGGATAAAATAGTGTGTAAGTGTACACTCTGAAATCTTCATACAGTGGCTGTTTAGTTTTGCAGTATCTTTTGTTTGTATCAATCAGAGGCTCATCAGAATTAATCCTGTACTGTGGTGGGATACTGTAGAAGCCAAATTCAACTGCAGACCATAACATTTGTTTCTGTGCAGTTCCCTCAAGGTCTTGAGAAGTTAGATTAATGTACTTGGGTAATGCTTTCTGTAAGCTCAGCTCTAATTTAAGCGTGGTACCTAAAGGCCGTTAAAAGAGTGGTGGGATCTGCCCTAACTGCAGGCAAGCATCCCAAGTGTGTTCTGTTGTAAGAGTAGAATTCTTCATGGCACCATACGTGTTTGACTTCTGAGGCTAGGAAGGCATGTTCTCATCTTTCAACAGAGCAAAACAAATCCTTATTTTTAAGGATTCCATCTTGTGTTATGTTTCTGCAGCTCTCTTTAAAGATTTTATCAGTATTGCTAAGATTAAAATTAATTTTGAGAGTCTCCCCAAATCATATTTTACCTCCTACTTTGCTCTGGTTTTTATTTGGTTTTGAGATATTTCTTCTACAGATTACTTGTTGGTCTGTTAAATATGTATGTATTAAACATCCATGTTAAATATTCACGTCCACAGTGGGCTCTGACTTTTAAAATTATTTTTTCCGCCCGGGCGCTGGAATAATCTTTCAATGTCATTTGTGTATAAGGTGTAAGTAGTAGTCTGGAGTTGCTACAAAGCTTTTAAGAGTGCCCCTTCCCTCTCAGATAACTGTGAGGATCTGAACAAGCATTTGCATTTGACAAACTGCCCGATTTTTGGATACTGAACATTCTCCCCATAAGATGCTACCAAGGCCCGTTCTAGCATTCCTATCGTAGAAGCAGATGTTGGGCTGGGTTAGCATTGAGTAGCATTTCTTTTGAACAGCAGGTTGTTTTGACTGTAGAAATGTTCCTACAGGTTTTATCTTTTCTAATCACCTCTTCACTAATTCCAAATACCTTACAGCTGATCCACATCTAATGATGCTTCTATACAGGGTTTAATCCTGCAATCATTTCCATCTCAACTGAGCATTCAGGACTGTTATGTGTGTCTTTGTGAATTTACATCCATGATTATATTCCTCAGCTGGTTCACTTCTAAATTGGTAACACCAACAGCAATAGAAAATGCATTCCTAATTGCATCACAAGCTGGGAAATCTGCAGACCAGTCATAATAAACTGAGTTTTACACATTGAGACAGGATGTATTTTGCTATTGACACAGGGGAGGAATCTCTGCGCAAAGCCAGCTCTGTGTGCTTTAGAAAGTAATGTGACACCTGCTTCAGCAGATACAGGTTTTTTCATGGAAAGACTTTCTCATAATGCACAGTGCTCTGTACACAGGATTGGGGATGCATGTCTGCACAGCATCACTGAAAGCTAGTCTGTGACAGGTTAAAGAGTCACCATATAAACTTTTTTTCAGATGTGTAGCTAATGTGAAGCTTTTCGGACTTAATCCTCTTACATTCAAAGTCAATCAAACAAATTTCAGATTGCCATTCAAATTTTATCTTTTTTATTGTAGCACCTAATAATTATATATATGGGGACATTATTTTCTGCATCAGTGTAAAATATCTAATTCATTGTGTATGTTTTGAATGCTGACAAGTTCCTTTTAGAACAAAAACCTTTAACTGAAGTTGGATTACTTAATTGTTAGCAGTTGATGTTTAGGAATAGGACCTGGCTTAATAAAAGCAGACCAAGTTGCCATAATAGGTTGTGCCTTTGGGGGTCTATAGAGACGGAAAACAGCAGTAGTCACAGTCCCCTTTTTTTGTCTAAGAACACATTTGGCTTTGTTTAAATTCAAGCTTTTGATTCCAGAGAATTTTTTTATGAAGACAAAATAGAGAATATAGTGGCAGTCTGTTTTTTATTAATAAGCCGAAAAAACTTGGAACAAAGGGTTGCTTCTGACCATTTCTAAGCAACTGTAAGGGATTGATTTGCTCAAATAAATTCTTAAATTAAATCTGCCTGTGTTATCATTTTGTGAATATATTCACTGTTCCAGATACACAGAGCCATTGTTAACATGGGTAAGACTGCAGAGCACATACTACAGTAAATGGCAGTAGTCTCAGAAATGAAGGCAAAAGAAATGAAAACGTGGCTGCCTATTAAAATCGTCGATCTAATTAACATAATCTTACAAACTCCACTTGTAACTGCATATCTAATGGTTCAAAAACAACCATGGAGAGCTGGTGCTTTGTTCATTATACTAGACAGTGTGCTGTACACAGACTGCTTTCAGAAAGGCAGGCATTCATCATAATGCGTCTTATGTACAATGTTGCATAAATTTTAACCTCTGTTAAAGCAGCAATACACATGAGTCAGCAAATCTCCATCTGAGTAGTTTTCATATACTTTTTTTTAATAATGTATCTTTACAAGGTGTGTGTGTGTGTGTGTATAGAGAATAGCGAGTGAATTCACAGGTGTCTAATGATAAGGCTTCTTAATCTTCTCTCTGAGTCATTTTCTGGGCAAATCTATTGTTTTCCTAACACTGTAATCAGTCTAAAGCATAACCAGTTTTTTTTTTAATTCAAATATCATACCAGATACTAATACCCTCTTCCAAAATTCGTCATGCAATTGGGTAGTTAGACTTGCTAGTGAAACTGTGTGCATTGTTCGAAAACGCCCTTTGTAAAGGGAAAATAAAACATTTACTAGCTTTTAGATATACTTTATCAATATACCTATGATATGTTAAATAGTCCAGACTAATGTAGTGTAATTTATCAGATATTTCCCTATATACACAATCTATTGGTATTTCAGCAATGTTTGAGTAAAACAACCCTCCAAATCATTGTGGAGGATGTTCTTTCAAGAGAAAATGGTTTACTGATGTTAAATACACTTGAATTTCTGATATGTTTTTCTTTGAGGAAAAATTAATTCACCAGTCTTTATGTAATCGTCCTGTTTTCAGCCATGGTTTGCCTCAGGGAGCTGGGCAGTGAGCCTCATGACTTGACTAGCAGGGCAGGGGCCTGGCGCGACAGGGCCTGTCCCATGGCACCCAGGCAAGGCTGGCAGGGATGGCCTGGGGCCAGGGGCCAGCAAGTCTGGGATGAAGGGGCAGGGTGGGCATCAGGCAGGTAGCACCGCTCAGTGGGCCAGGGTGTGAGCAGGGCCAAGCTCCATGATCCCGGCACAGGCTGGGAGTGACCTGGGAGTTTGAGACCAGCCTGTGCCCAGTGCGAGGTTCGCTCTCTGGGAAGCTCGTGTTCTGGGCTGCGTGCCCGGCATAGCCATGGCTGCAATGTAGCAAAGCCGTGGCTTAGGCCAGGCTTCTGTGGGAAGGGGTGTTGGCACAGGCTGAGGCCTCCCTGCTATACTCCAGTGTCAGGGAATGGAGGGCAGTGCTCAGCTGTGCCATTCTGAGGCCAGGGGCGAAGCAGAGAGGGCTTGCAGGGCCATGGCGCTTGCTCTGCTCTTGGGCACAGAAAACTATGTGGAAGGCATAGACCTGAATAAGGGCAGAAAATGTCTTGCTCTGTTTCAAGTTCTTCAGTCTCTTTTTAAGAAAAAGAATGGGTTTATTTCAGTTACAAAATGTGGAGGTGTGGTGGAACCACAGAAAACATGTTACAACAGCTTGCCACTTAGAGTAATACAATGATGACATCCAAAGACTTGTTAAGGTGTAAAGTTTTGCTAATTCCCCAAGCTATGCTGGGAGACTTTTTGGATGTCTTCCTTTGTTCTCTTGTAAGCAACTAATCAAAGAGTCCACTAGAGTGCTAAACACTTAATGGAACAAATTTTGTTAGTCCTAAAAATATATTCTAAAGGAATACTAATAGACTGATTTACCTCCACAATAAATTGCAACTTGTTCTAGAACCAAAGGTTATCTTGTTTGTTTTATGCCTTCCTTTTGATTCCAGTATCATGCTCATTTAGTTTGTAGAAATAACGATAAGAGTTTTTGTTGTTGTTGTCCAAAAGAACCAGAAGATTATTTTCAGATTTTTAGGCTCACCTTCTTAAGGTAGGGTCTGTGTTGTGAAAGTGAACTCAGCAGTGCTGGATGTGCTCAGCAGGCGTGTTGCCAGAGGGCTGCTCAAGTGGAAGAGCAGTACATATGTACTACACCAGAATAGGGTCGTACACACCAGGAACTGAGTCTTCAAAAAGTGAAGAACCAAAAAAAGGGAGATAAAACTGAAGCAACTGCCAACAGAATTTGTCTGAAACATTATTATCAAGACATAAGCTGCTTTTTAAAATCTTTAAAAAAGAAGGGGGGGGGGGCGCAGACACCAAATAAAGGATAGAACCTCATTTTAGAGGTTTGCCGTCTAACAACTGGGTAAGTAATCATGACTGATAAACATTAGTTACATTTGGAATTATGGAACAGCATGAGACACATGACAGCTACATACATTTTATGTTGGCCATGTTAAATGTGTAATTTTCACAGATAATGTTAGCTCTCTAGACAAATTGAGCTAACCAAACCCAGGCAACCACTGGCCATTCTTTGTTTAAATCTGCAGGCCCTAGAAAAGGCCTGGTATACAGAGGAGGACCAATCTTCAAAACTATGTATCGCTATTAAGACACTGATTACTGCAGTTTCAAGATGGCCTTTGTGAATTAGACAGTGGTTTATTCAGAAGCTTGTGGGTCTGACTGTCCCCTTGCCTGCAAAGTTATTGAATGCATTTATACAAATAAAATAGTGGCAAATAGATGATGTACACAAGGTCCACAATAACACAGCTTTTGTTTCTTCCACCTGATAATTCTGTATATGAAAAATGTCTACAATTGGACTTCACTTCCCAGTAGAAACAGTGCAGTGGTTTAATTATTAATAGTTGATGCTGAGAGATAATACCCTATTTCTGAGTAAAGAAAGTGAAAGTGTTATTTTAATGTTATTTTAAAGATTTTTAGAAAAGGTCTCAGATGGTATGGTAACTGCGTGCAGCATTTTACAGCATAAGATAAACTAGAAGATGTTGCAATGATATATAATGGTGCAAGGCATTTGAGGCTAGAGGCTTAACTAGAAGAAAAAAATACTGGCTAGTATTTGTTGTCTTAGATCAACTGGAGTAAAGCAGCCTAGAAATGATAACCTCTGTCAGTTTCTGATGCTGAGTAGGAATCTTCCAATTCTTATTTCAAAGCATCACTTCTGATTAAATCATCATCAAACACAATATTTTAGATGCTGTTTTTTCTAAAGTATTAGAGAATGTTTCAAGACCAAGTACCTTTCCTATCTGGGAGCAGAATTGTTGGGAAAAGGAGATATTTAACAAACCAGTTATATCAAACATAACTGTATGATAACCGTTTCCTTTTCTCTGGAGTTCACCCAGTCTTCTGGGCCCAGACTTTGACAAAATGTCTCACAGAATCACAGATAGTTGAGGTTGCTGAGAAGCACTCTTCCCACACTTCATTCTGTTTTGGAAGCATCTTGGTACTGTGTCTTTGCTTGGAAGTTTCGCAGAATTTGTGGTTGCAGTAGTTCCAGAGTAAGAATAAGAAATGGAAGCTGGGAGACAAAAGAACAGACATTATTTAATCTCTAAAGAATAATTTGGGGCAACAGCTAATAAGCACTTTGAAACAGAAGCCTTAATGAAGCTGTCTATGTGAGCCGAACTGCCACCAAGCTTACTGTTTGATGTTCGGAGGAATGCAAATCCTCCGTTAGCTATCAGTATTCTTGATCACAACATAATTGCATCTGAGTGATCAATTAGGTTGTAGTATATTAGCTGTGTACATTTGCAGTCTGTTTCTGTGGGTAGCTGTTCGACAACGGCTGTATTTAAAAATCTGCCTAATAGCCTGTGTTATCTATCACTAGTATCAGAAGAATGTTAAGGATGAAATGCGATCATATCGTGCTGATCAAACAGATGCAATGTTTTGTCTCATCCTAAGTGATGCTGGACAACATTAATTGCACAGACACCACCTCAGGAAGAAACATTGCACAATCCTTGAACAAACTGGTAGTCAGCTGAGTGTGTGATGTGTTGTCATTCACTTTGTCTTGTGGCTAAGTCATGGAGAACATCCCACTTCAGATACATGACTAATTAGGACAATGCAATAGCATTAATTTAACAGTTTTCGTGTAATTCCAAAACACCTGCTGCATATGCTTTTGCCTTTCCAGAAAAATGGGAACATAGTGGAAAGCTGATGGAGATTTGCAGGAAGAAAGGACATGGAAATGAGTTGGAAGAATTGTGTAAGAGTGGTTAGAAGAATGTAGACAAAGCACTTCAACTAGCGTCACTTGCTCTGGTGTTGAACCACAACTTCTTTTTTTTCTCTGTGTTAATCGTTCTGAAAATTCCAGAGAGAGAGCTCACAGTAGTCTGATGCAGTAGCAAGTATATAGCACCATGAAGAATTGTCCCCTTGGGTGTGCACCTCATTGGGGAGTTTATCGCACTGTACATTAATAACAGTTGTCTTGTTCTGGTTGCTATTTGTTACTGCAGTTCTTGATTTATGAGTTGATCAAAAAACTGTTGCAAGATGTTTAGCTTTGAAATCTGGATGATAAAGTAAATGGGTTTTCCTTACTGTCAGTAACTTTCCTCTTGCACTATTACTAGTGCAGTCCAAGCCACCATTTAGATCTTTTTTGAAGCTTTGCGTTCTGGGAGTTTCTGAGAAGATGAATGGTAAGAGTACTTTGGCATCTGGCATAAAAAAACCTAACTTCTGTCTAATAGCATAACAAAATTTTGGTTAAAACATTTAAAGGAAGAAAAAATTTTTTTTTCATACTGGAAAGAAAGAACTTACTGTTTTGGCTGTATGTTACACGCTGACTGTTGGAGTAGGGACAAGATTCTTGGTGATCCACCATGAGCTACCTGAACATACACGTAATCATGTTCTTTCTGACAGTAGTTCTTACAGCTGCATGGTGTACCTTTCTGTTCATGCATAGGGGAATGCCTTCCCAGACTACTGTTGTGCAGTGTGGGTCTGAATTTTTTTCTCTTGCATCTTGAGGGGGAGCAGTCTTTTTCTGTTTCGTGTGAGACTAGCACCATCATCTCTTCTGGGATGTGTTTTTAAGGAAAGAATGCCTTGTTTGTTTGGGGTTTTTTTTGATAGAAGCTTCAGGGAAGGAGGCGGGGCAGTGAATGTTGTCCAGAATTGGGTACCCAAGTACCTATAGAGAACTGAGCTAAAGATGCACTTATTTAATCAGTGTTTCATTTCCCACATTTTTGTGCTGGCGAGTTAATCACCCCCTGCCTCAGTGTGCTAGATGCTGCTATCCTGTTTTGGTAGACTTGTATTTCGCTGTTGTTAGATGGCCTAAGTGATGTAGAGCTCTCCATTCTACTGTAAGGACCCCGAGTCCCTCTTTAGCCTGACTTTAATCACCTAATGTTGCCACTTCTTAAGTTGTTTTATTGTCCCAAATAGCTGCTTCTTGTTCAGTTTTGTCCAACCTAAAATAATGTTTGAAATGTGAAGGCAAATATTTTACTTAGTTTTTGGGTACTTACTAATCTGTAATGCTCAAGGTACCAGAGCTGATATGTGGGGGGGGGGCACATGAAGAAACAACCAAAGGGATCTCTCCTGCTGTGCAAGGTTTCCAACAAACATGACATACATAATCAAGCCTGTGATTTCATGTAGGATCAAGACATTAAAACCTTTAGTACAATTATTTAACGTAGTGATATGGCTAATTTGCATTTCAGTGTGTGGCATACATTCACAGAGATGTGTATGATGAATTCTCAGCTTCTAAAAGATGAACATATTTAATTGTTGTTCTGGAAAAAATAGGAAATAAATAAAAAACCAGCACAACTCAGTCAGAAAAGTTTGTTGTCTTTGGGATTTAAAAGTGGAATTCAGGGTGAGTTGTATTCATCATCTCATGAGTTTTTCTGGCTAAATGAGCAACAGAAAGACAGATTCATACTGTCATGATAAAAGATATTTCAAAGGCAGCTACCATTCGCTGTTATTTATTGCATGAGCAAAACCATAAGTGTGCTTTTATTATAGTTTAAATTTATGCATATGTTAGTGTATGATCTCAAAAAAACAAGTTATACCTGAATCTTTCAAAGAGGAAATAGCCCCGTATGCCTGTAAACCAGGTACAAGACTTACTGGAAGAGCTGTTTTTTGTGTCAACCTTTGGACTACTTCTACATGTGTGTCCTACAGGAATAATGTATTGTTTTATATTGCTAGATCATTAGGTTGTTTCTGTATAAGGAACATTACGTGCAATTTACAATGTAGTCTAAGATTGCCTAAAAATATCTTCAAGTAATAAAGTTAAATTGACTTCCTCTAAACAGTAGTACATCCCAAACATTTATTTGGATTTTTTGTAAAATTAGACTGGAAACCTTGCAGAGATTAGGCTTTCATATATGTTCCAGAAGGTTCTGTTTCTGGAAGGGACAGATTAATTTTGCAAGAACTTGCGTTATTTGGGTTTTTTCCTACCCGTAGCCAGAATGCAAGGGCAGAAGCATCAAAATCTTCATATGATTTTTTTTAAAGAGAAACAACTGGGATGAATCTCATTCGGTCCTAATTCATCCCAAGCATTTATTTAGCAGCTTAAATTTGTTGGCTTGTGCATTTGCATCCTTGAGCACTGAATTAGCAGATTGTGTACCCTTGCCCGAAGGGAGGCACTGCGTATCATAGGGATGCTTTAAATTACTGGAACATACGTATTTACTCCAGCAGAGGGAAGCAGCACATGCACATACTGCTCTGGCACCTTGACAGTAAGAGCCCCCAGAGCCACATGTACGTGAGCCACAGGCACCTGTAATCGTTGGCCAAACACCAACGAGGAGACCTGAAGAAACTAAGAATTATTAAAGTATAAATAGCATTTTATTAGAGTTGGGCAGTACATTGCTGGCCAGATGGTATGTCAGTGTACATCTGTGTTTAGCACTGTCTGCTCGGTGCCTTCTGTTACTGCGCTATAATGAGATTGACTGCAGCAGCCTTTGACAAGGGGTGCAAACTTGAGTAGGAGCGCAGGGAATCCTAGTCACTGGGATTGTCTGCTTTGCTTTTATTTTTGTGATTGCTGGAGGATAGCAGGACTTGAGAGGTAGTTAAGTACGAGAGTTCAGTCAGTGGTTAATATTTTACAAAAGATTAATCTACATCCTCATCTCATTATTTTTCCTTTTGTTTACTGATACTGGTTATACCAAATTCCTCATTCAGTAAACATTGAACATCGCTGTCAAGTTCTGTAATGACAAAATGGGACGTGACTTTGTATCACAGGCAACGTTTGGGTACGTGATCGTTCTTCGTCATTCTGTACTGTGCATTGGCAGGGTTGACTTAAAAAAAACCCCAACCATTATTTTTGTTGTTCCTGCGTGTAGTTCAGCCCAGTCTATTAAAAAACTGTAGGAATGCATGTGTTTCACAGTACAGGATTCTACAACTGTTTTTAAAACATATTCCACAGAGAATGGAAATTTCATACTGGTCAGGATCACCATACAGGGATTCTGTTACTTTGACTAAAAGGAGAGGTTGATGGCTTCTTTTATTTTTTCCTCTTTTTTTTTTTTTTCTTTTTTGCCCCCTTTTTTCTCTTTTTTCAATGCCTTCAGGCTTTCGGATTCCAGTGTTAACTACAACACCTTGTCCTTCCTCTCACTGTATAGGTGTTACAGTATCTAAACTAACAATGCAAAGACCTTCTAGTGCTAACTCTTCTGTTCTGTGCTTCTGTCCTGAGCAGAAACATGAAATGTACGTTTTATTAACAAAATAATTTAGCAAACTATAAATACTTCTACAGATGAATGTTCCACCTGACAAACTTTTATATACAGCAGACAGTTTCTATTTTAGACTTAAACATGTCATAGTAAATCTGTTTTCTGCAGTTGCATGACTTGTACTTTGGGGGAGCTAGTCACTTAGCACTCGCTGTTGAGGAAGAAGGATTTGGCCAGCTCTGGCATGTAAAGAGTACTTTCTTTCACAGTAGCTGTCCTGGTGTAATCTGGCAGGCAGCTGAAACTCACTCACTCGCCCCCTCGGTGGGATGGGGGAGAGAATCAAAAGGGTAAAACTTGTGGGTTGGGGTGATGACAGTTTAATAGGGTGGAAGAGGAGTATAGTGACAATAACAACACAACTGATGCACAGCACAGATGCTCGCCAGCTGAAGCTGATACTCAACTAATTATTGAGCTGAGCCACCTCCCGACCCACCTCCCAGTTATACATGGAGCATTATGTCATGTGGTATGGAATATCCCTTTGGCCAGTTCAGGTCCCCTGTCCTGGCTGTGTCCCCTCCGGCTTCCCAGGTGCCCCCCCACCTTCTCGTTAGCAGAAGCTGGACAGTCCATGACTGCTTGTCAGCACCTAGAAACATCAGTGTGTTACTGATACTGCCCTCATCCCAAATCTGAAAGGCAGACTGTACAGCTGCTAGGAGGAGAAGTCTCTCAGCCAAACCCAGAACACTAGCACAGCTACAAAACCACAGTTGCTGACAGTTGGTACGTTATTGTCAGCACATCGTCAGCAATGTTTTCAGATTATTTTACAAATGGGATTCAGGTGCAGAGATTTCCCTTCCTGCAGCATTGCAGGTTAGTACAAGCTGATACGACTCGTTTCTTGACAGGCTATCAGGCTGGCTTGGAGCAGGTGGGCAGGGCACTGCGCAGGATCTCTGTTCACTGAAAGGCCTGCCTGCTTTGTGACTTGCCATTGTGATGGCAGAAGTCAGTGACACGCAGCTTTATTTTAAAATCTGTTAAGTGTATCTGTGCTTGCTGGGACAGCATGCTACCACACAGGAGTCCTCAGCATCTCAGCTTGCTAAAGTGATCCGGGTACAGTAACATGGATAGAGATGAAGAAAACTACTATGGAAAACATGGTAATTTACCTGCTTTCTTAAGACAATTCATAAGTACCTGATCTAAATCTTCTTTATTTCAACTGTGTTATTTCAGTTGATTTCCATGGGCTTAGATCGAGTCCCAAATGGTTTTATATAACTTCTTTTAATTATTAGCAATATCTTGCGCTTTTTTTTTTTTCCCAGAATAATGTTTGCAAGTTTATTTAAATTGCAGAACAAAGTTAAACTGTACATGTGTCTTGCCTGGTTTTATTTTAGATAAGTAATTTACATCTTTTTTAATACAGTAATTAAATTCAAAATTAAATTTATATGCTATTTGGGGGCAGAATTTGTAACAAAATATCTTGTGAAATATATCTTGTAATGAGTTTGTAATTTAACGTACAAAAGTTTCCTATGATAAAGCACCTTGTGAAATAGAGCTGTCTTATCTGCAAAGAATTAATATAATCTCAATTTTTAATTGTAGCAAAAAAATGGGTTATTATCCCACACCAATGCTTTCTTTCTTATGCCTACCAAACTTCTAAAGTTTGGAATTGGCTTCTTTAATTTTATTTTTTTTTAAGAATGGTAGTAATTAAGGAGGGAATGTATCTAATGTGGAAGAATGAGAATGAAAGAAACAAAACATTTCTTTTTTCTGTTGTTCCATGAAACTGTGATCACAGTTGCTTTGTCATCTGTTTTGGTAAGGAGTATTCCAGTGATGCTACAGACTACTTTTGTCAGTGAACCTAGTGTATTTCTAACACTTTTCCTAGGTCACCTGCCATGTTCTGTGACTGATTTGTATTAAGAACCAAGTGACAGAGGAGGATGGTGTGAGCGGTCTTGCACTGCTCCGTGCCACAATAAGCACACAGGCTGCTGGCAATGAGGAGGAATTCTTGGGAGGAGGTTGCAGTACTTTACTGCTCTTAATGATTGTTCCTATCTCACAGCGTCCCTCTGCTTGTCTGATGGAGATGAAAGTCTCCTTTTGAATCGGAGCTCATCTTCTGGAGTGCTTTGTCTGGTTTTATTTCCTTGCTTATTAGTGGATATTAGTTTTCATTTTAGCAATATTGTGGAGTTCACCTGCCACACTTGAATATGCTCCATAAATGCATGTATCTCTTGACATGGGTTTGTTTTCAGAAGCACATGGGTATGAGGTAAATAACAAAACTTGAGCTCTGTTAATCGTATGAGTGGAGGTCACTTGTGGAAACAGAGTACATCTTCCCAGCTGTCTACATTATAAAACCATTGTGCTTCATGGAGACATTCTGGAAGCTCAGGGAATTGTCTGGTCAACAAGCTTTCTCAGTACAACACAGGCTGACTGGAGAAATGTCTATAAGCAAAATAAAAGTCTGTGGCTTCCCTGCTGGAAGTCTGCTGTGGCTTTGAAAATCTAGCTTGTTGCCTTGCCAAGGAAATCAGAAATCACTCCTTTCTCTCTGGAGAGAAAACAGTGCATAACCTGTGAGGAGATAAAAATGAACTAGCATGTTACAATACATTTTGGATGTGCAGCGTCTTAGCTGGCTGTAACCAGACAAGGCAATGTCTGGTCACTTCAAGAGAAGTCCGTGTCTCTGTGCTGAGACGTGGCACGTTTTCCTGTTGTCTTGCCAACAGGCATTAGTCTAGTCCATTCTTAAAAGCTTAGGGTGAGGAAAATTCACAAGTATGCATGGAAAATCTGTTCCACTGTGTAACTGCCCCTGTGTTCTGAAAGGTCTCCTGATACCTCATCTAAACCATTGTTGCTGTAAATGAAGATAACTTCTTTTTGATAGAGGAAGCTGAGAACAGCTGTCATTTTTATGTGGTATTTGATGACTGTTGATTTGTGCTCCTTCCCCAAATCAGTCATTGAAATTTGCATTCATTTATTGCTTTTTGTGAACCTATTAGTGTCTTCTTTTAATCAGTTCTTCTACTCTCCAGTTTGTCTGTATCTTCTGAAATTCTGGTGCCATGATCTAGAAAGTTTTTCATCCAAGGCCTTAAATGTGACTGAGGTCAAGAAGCATCTGGACGATGCCCTCAGTCCCACGCTCTGACTCAGCTGGCCCTGTGTGGAGCCAGGAGTTGGACTTGATGATGTTTATGGGTCCTTTCCAACTCAGGATGTTCTAGGATTCTGTGTCCCAAGCACAGGGAACAGTGACTTCGTCAGTCATGTTCACACTTCTTGAATGATTGGTGCTTTTTTTTTCCATGTAAAGACATTGCTTTACTGACTTACTGTCTCCTTGTCGTCTGCCATAATCATGTAGGGTTCTTCTCAGTGTTGTTGTAAGCAAATACTCTGTATGGCTTTGTGAATGGACTTTGTAACTTTCGTCAGTTTACGAGAAACACTTTGAATTGTTAAATTGTTTATCAAAACCCCATTACTTCAATCTCCACAAGTATTTTAATGCTTGTCACCTGCACAGTTTGAGAATGTTCATTCTACTTCATTGTTCAAATTGTGAAGGAAAATACTGAAGAGCTTTGGAGAATAGGTTCCTCGAGTAGTGTGATTGAACAATAACTGCTAATGTTCAGGAGTGAGAACCTGAGGTCTTGATTCAGTGGAAGTGTCTGCCCCCAAAAGCAAGTAGACTGTAAGAAATAATATTTAGGAATGGAGTGAGATCAAATAGAAAAAGTCATTATACAACTGTATAAATTACAGCCAAATTTGTGGTGAATATCCTGTGCAGTTCTGGCCCAGAAAAGGAATGTTTCTGGTACAGAAAAGGAACGTAAGCATGACCAGAAGTATGGGATGGTTTATATGCAAAAAACAACTGAACAGTCTGGGGCTCTTGAAGATAGACAAGTAAAGAGGAGTACAATAAGCCGTAAAATTTTTAGTAGTATGCCATGCTGCGACAGAGGTATGAGCTTGAGTGATGGTAGTATGTTTCATTAACATGTAGTACTCCATGATGTAGAACATGGCAGATTGTTAAAGTGCATGTAAGTTAAATAGAGATTTATGGAATTAATGAGAGAGAAATTCACCCACAGAGTTGCTACCTTTTGGTTCAGAAAAGGGAAGTTGCACAATCTCTGTAATCTCAGTTTTTGGGGAGTATCAGTATGTGCACCTCAACTCCGTATTTGTTCTCATGTATTCACTGTGGCCCCTTGTTAGTGATATGGGGTATGGATTCAGTGAATTTTTCTTGAGATCTGGTGTGCCTGTTCTTACGTGTTCAACGTGGGTCTTCATGAGCAATGAACAAAGGCTCAGGTCAGTATGCCCTATGACCAGACCTTGGCGGGAGGGAGTAATGTTGCAGGCTGCACTGTTCAAGAGATAAAATTATTTTGTAGAAATTGCTGTACAAAAAAGTTCCTCGAAATACAGGTTTTGGGCCAGCATTAGGTATCATCATGTATGGTAGTCTTTCCTCCTGGGCCATAGTGGGTTCCCATACTACCTGTGTTATCAGTTACTTCCACAACGTTGCTGTCACACATCGCTCCTCCAGAGTTTCAGCTTTCCCAGTTTTTTCTGTGTTTAAAAGATATTTGGTTTAGGAGCTTGGTAAGGTGGACCTGAACACCTCAGATGAAGGGCAAATAGAGTTTTATCATCTGCTGTGTTTATTGTACTGGCCTGTGTGTTTTGATAAGGTTTTTCTGATATAAACAAAGAACAAAGTCTGGCATTTAGTTAATAAGTAAATGCTGCTTTTGAGAAGTTGTTGAAGTCTTCTCTAATTGAAGAAAAGTATTTTTCCTGTGGGTGGGGGAAAAGCTTAGGCTGGTAACACCCTTTAATGCCAGATATATTCAGAAGAGGCGATTCTTAGGAAGTCAGTGAACGCTCTGAAACAGTAATTTGTAATGCAGTGTTGACAGTTGAATGAAAAAGTCATTTTTCATTGCACAAAGATTGGTTCAATAAATCTCCATAATTAATGAACTTAAAAAAAAAATCTCATGAGGCTGAATAGCTAGTTTATAAAGGGAAAATCCAAAGCCTGGTCTGTTGAATGAAGGACCAGTTCTTTTCATATAGTAGCTCGAAACTTAAAAATTTAAATTCTACCCTAATTTTGTGTTACTCTTTCCGAAGTGAAATCATACTATAATTTATATTCAGGTGCATATTTGAAGCACAAATTGGAGGGCCAGTATTTGGTAGTTCCTTAATATAATTTGCTTTTGTGTAGAGTGAATCAGTTGGAACTATGCTAACCAGGATAGCCACGTGAAAAATACATGTCACTTTTGACTCCTTTCATACATAAACCCTGTCCAGATGTTACTGCCTGTTTGTATGAGGAGCTGGACTTGATCTTCTAGTCATTCTGAGACTCACAGAAAGCAAAAAGCGTTCAGGGATGTGTGCATAACCAACTTTGTCAGACCTGTCGTGCTTCCTGCAGTGGCATCTCTGGTGGGTGCATATGCTTAAAAGTTAGCAAATGTGCTTGAAATGTACTCCTCTGCCTTTGGGGTGATGTACCTCATCTCCAGCTTTGGAGGAGCTAGTGCAGGTACACTGCCTGTGCAGCGTAGTGTAGAGCAAGGTGAGCACTGAATTCCTGCAGTCTCCAGCCATGCTTTGTCATGATAAGCTCAGTGCAGAAAGGGCAAACCTGCAGCTCTGTCTAAAAGATCCTGAGACAAAAGCAATGGGAAGTAAGAATAACGCTGCAAGACTGTAAGTGTAACACTAAGTACAGGCATGACTCCAAATGGATATTTTAGAGAAAAATCCAAGTGCCTAGCCTGTAGCTCCAGAGAGGTAGGTTCACTCTCGTGCTGCTGAATGCACTGAGTATGTGACTGTGAGGCCTAATCCTCGTCTCTCAAATGCCACCACCTTTCCACTGAGAACTCTGTGCATAGGTGTGGTGACAGGATGTGTATTAAAGGCAGTTCATCCTGTGGAAAATGATGGGCTCAAAAACTAGACTGCTGAATTACTGACAGTGTCTGCATAAAATTATTTTAAAAGAACTAATTAAATAGGAATACATAGAGGATGGTCTTCACAGACTCCTCCTAACATTCATCTCTTGATAGAGTTTGTTTTAAATAAAGGATTGTTTTTTAACTGTTTTATTTTAAATGCAGGTGAACCAAGGAAATTTGACCCAAAGTTCAGAGGACCTATTCACAACAGGTAAATATCTTAACTCATTGTATTCCATTCTTTCTGTTTGCGGTAAACAAAACTTGTGAGTTCATTTCTGCAGTTCTCAAACCCAGAAGACAATCCTTACCACCCTCCAGGATGTATAGTTACTGGGGAATATTTAGCTGCACGCTCTTAAGTTCTGTCAATTTGAATGTCCATCCTGTTTGTCCCATACCATCTAGTGCCTGCTGTCTTTATGCTGATACAAGTTGGACCATCTGAGGCGTCACGCTGTGGGTTGCTGCGGCCATGTGATGCAGTCTGTCCTCTTCCCGTACAGCACAGGGCTGCAACCCTGGCACACTTTATATTTCAGTTTGCAGCTGGCTTTCTGGCTCCTGTAGTCCCCTCACCAAGGGATTTATTTAGTATTTTCCAAAGTATGGCCTGGCTGTGCACCGTTGTATCTGTGTTCTGGCTGGCCAGCAGGATAAATCCATGGTGCTTGGCTGGTCTCAGCGGTGACATCGTGTCGGTGACATGGCTGGCTGCCGGTGTGGATCAGCCCAGGAACACTTACTGGCCAGTTTTAACAAGCGTAGAGAGAGTCCCTGATGTGTGCCAGGCTCCCTGCAGTGCTGTGGAGTGCAGAACGCTGCAGTGTAAGGATGCTTTCCAGCTGTCTGTTGCTGTGGCTGGGCGCACGTGCATGAAGAGCAGTGAGCAGTTGTTGGTATCCCAGGAGAACTTCCCTTGTTTTTACTGTTACTCTGTGATATCGTTAGTAAGAACTGTTTTTGCAGTGTGGCTTGCTGTTATGTCTGTCTGTTGCTGTGACAGCTTCTGCAATTCCAGGTGTATGTATACATGTTGTTTTAATTGTACATTCCACAGCAGCTGCTAGAAAACACAACCAAATGAATATGCAATGCAACACCACGCGTGCTCCGTGCATTTTGTGATGCTTTGGTGAGATAGTGTTGTTGGAAACAATACAAAAAGGATTACTTCCTTAAACATTAAGGGTATAGCTTCATTGTACAGTAGGCCCTGAGGCGGTGACAGCTGCACTGGTGCTCACTGAGCATACTTTGCCATGACGTGCACTTGGATTTTGATTGAACCTATTGTTTCTGTAAGACACCCCGATGACTTGCCAGACCTTTTGGGGTGATCTGTGCAGCACTGTGCAGTACACTATAGACATGCCCTTCAAGTAGTTCCAGATTATTATTACATTTTTTTAAAGACAGTGAACTGGATTTTTTAATTAGTTTTTCCAATTAATAAGATTAAGTGTCTAAGAAACAGACTTTCAAGCAAATAAAGACTATCTAGTTCCTATGAAAAAAATGTCCTCTCAGAAGATATTCCAAAGTTTCTGGCTTTGGGCTTCTCGCTTTTCTGTAGGTGAGGAAATATTAGGAAGCTGGAAGCATACATTTTTGTCCAGACAAATCAGTGCTAGGAATGATTATGTGGGTGAGGACAGAGCTGTATGTATGCCACAACTGGCATAACTCTGTGTACAGTGTGAGCGGGGAAACACCTGTCTTTGCTTTCTGTTGATAAAATGACTTGTCCTGCTCTTGATTTCAATGTCAGTTTTCATTGGCCAGGGAAAAACGTTTGTTATTTTTGAAAAATGGAGAGGATAGCTTTCTGGGGGGTTAGGCTGCAAATTGTACATATCTGCATTGAAAGGTGCAGAGGCAGCTGGAAAAGGTCACATCCCATCATTATGATTGCTGAAGCTGATGCATTTTTGGAGATGCCGTGGAGTATAAATTGTTTTGAAGTTGTTGAGCACCAAGCTATTTCCCAAACCACTAAAAGCCTGGAAATTGGAGAAACAAGAAGCCAAGTCTTAGTCACGGTGTATTAATGTCTATTACCGAATGGATTGCTCCCACAATTTTTGTCAGATGGATGCTTTGCAAGGAGGTTCAGTTATCTGAGTTGTTTGTTGTTTCATTTTTTCAGATAGAACAGACATTTTCTATTCAGCCAGTGGTTGAAGTGTTGAACAATGATGGGTGAAGGGAGTGTTCAGAAAGGCACTGTGTATAGTGCTTTGCTAGTACCGTCATTCTCAGGGGTCTCGGTGTGCAGTTTCGTGTATTTCATTGAAACATCTTTTTATTAAAAAGGATTAAAATGCAATGGCTGTGTTGATTGACTCTGAGCCATCGAACTCATGCAAATGCAAAGTGATGTTATCAATGATGTCTTTGTTCTTTTACAGGTATGACTGCATACTGCAGTCCTCTCAGTTTTTTCCATTCTCATTCTGTGCTGCTCAAGACTGTCTGCCTTTGTTCTCCATAGAAATGTTAGGGTACAGTGCAAATATGCATTAAAAAATGGATCATGTCTAACCCAAAAGTAGTTCTGAAATACACCTCCTACCAGAACAATCTGGCTTGTCTTCACTTAGTGCTACAGATGTGAAATTGCTCAGAAAGAATCTAAGAAATCACGGGCAATTTGTCAGTGTTTTTCCAGATGTAAGTGAAACCTAGAGAATAAGTTCTAAACTGGTACATACTACCTCTAGTGAGAAGAATAAATTGGAGAACCCCAAGTTATCTATCAATTTCACCTTTCTCAGCAGAAAATTTATGACTGAGGATAACACTGCAGCCATGTGGTACACTCACTTCAACACACACTATTCTTGTCTGTGCAAGATATGTTTATTCTTTTCCTTTCTGAAAGCTAGTCATTTTAGAAATAAATGGAAATGTTTGTTTAGGGAGTTGATCCTAATTTAAGAAGTGTCTTTATGGTACTGCCAATCAGATTTTGTATGCACGGTTTCAGGATGGCTTTACATGGTAGTTTAGGATGTTAGTAAGTGTTCATCCATGTGTGTTACTATCAGAAAACCCTGGGAAGGTTTTATATTTTGTATCTGCCATGTGAGTAGGTTTACAGGTTGAAGCAGTAGCTCTGCAATTCCTCTACTCAAAATGATGTAGCAGGAGTTTTGGTAGACAACTTTCTAGAGGAAAATAGAAACTCGTAGTGTTCCCTGTCAGTCTGAGCTGGAGGTGTGTACCTTCCTCACACTGGGCCTGATGATCATGTTAACTGAATTTGTACAAGTTCATACAGTGCACAAAATCTAGTGCATTGTATTCCAGGTCTGAGGTATCTCTGATTCTGGATAAATCAGTCAGCTACCATCATACAGGTGTGATGACAAGCTGCTCCTTTTTCTTAATGTAATTATGCTGTTTTGGGTATAAAATGAGCTGTCTTCCTCTGTTTAGATTTTTTTTCTGGACTCTAATACAGGAATTTATACAGGCAATATAATCATAGCATATTTTTCTAAACTGCTTTGGCAAAATCCAATTAGTAAATCACACTTCTGACTTATATCCAATTTTGTGGAGTTTGTCTTTACTCTTTACCTTGCCCCTTGTTATTCTTCTCTCTCCTCTATGTTGTTTCTTGGGGTTTTTTTGTCATATTCCTCTTGCTAGTTAGACACTATAGATTCTTCTCCTTGTTTTGTTCTAAAAACTCCTGACACCTCCTGGACTATCTTTAACTTACAGAAATTCAGGGTACTTGTTAAGACAAAGATTGCATCTTCCTCTGTGATTAGAAAATACAGTTAATGGGTTCTTGTTTGAGTCGGGTATCAGTAAATTTCCATAACTATTCAGCTACCTGCATTTTTCTTTTTGAGTTCTTGGTTTGTGTTTCTGATTTGGGGCATACCGTGTCTGCAGATATTGCTCATTGGCAGATACCAAAATTTGAGTTTTCCAGAACTAAACAATACTTCCTTAAGCATGGTGCTTGTAATTAAGACATACCAACTTAGTCAATCCATGCAGGTCAGTGCAGCTGAGTCATACTCATCAAGAAAATGCAGAATTTAAGTTGATGGAAATCAGCCTGTGGTGAAAATAAATATTTTATAAATATTATATAGTTATATATTTATAAAATATTGTATAAATATTTTTAATGTGCAGTTCTGGCCTCCACAGTAGGAGTGAACTTTGAAAGGAACCTTCTTTGCAACCATTTAGAGCTTTGTGGGTTCATTCAGCTCTGCAGGATGATGCCCTCAGTGTCTCCGTGTGGATAGAAATGCCCATTTGTACAGCAGATCTTGCTTCTCAGTTCAGCCCCAGGGAAGAAAGGGTGTTCAGAGCTATTCGTGGCATTTTATGGCATACTTAACATCACCTTGACAGAACATGATTTAGGGAAGTCTCAAAACACAAGCTGTTAGTCAAGCAGGGAGGAAGAACCTAGAAGTGAGGACATCAGTGTCAACAGAGTTGAAAGTGGTCACCTGAAACCCACGCTGTGAACATCTTGAGCCTTGTGTTGTATGGTTGTACAATGCCAGGCTCAAGACTGTAGGTGCTAAGGTACTCCTGGTGCTGTTTCACTAATGAATGTCATCGTTTCTTGCTAGAGCTCCATCGCACATGTTGCCCTTGTGACAGATTGGGCGTGAAGCTGACAGAGGGAGGTTGCAGTCAGTCATTAACGATGGAGTGCACGAATTGTCAGTGAATAAACGGCTTCAGTGCACTGATGCTCTGTGAGGCTGATTCTGTCTTTGGGAGGTTCCCAGGTGCACCAAGTATTCTTTGCATTTGCTGCCACGTGTAACGCTGCTGTCGAAGCCCAGAAGCCAATATGCTTCTGAGAGACAGTAGAAAGCAAATCAGGCTCCATAAGTTAAGCTAAATGACAGCAGTAAGCAGTGAATTGTGATGTTTGACCCTGAACTGTGCACTTAGCCAAATGAAGGTCTTTTATTACATCACCCGAACATGATGAATCTGATTATTTTATTAGTGGTTTGTCTCTATGGAAACTCCTGTGCTCAAATGCACAGATCCAAAATGTAGTGAGTGTTTCAGATTATGGAATGTGGTTATCTAAAAAGTCCCAAAAAACAAAAAGCATTTTTGATGTTTTCATCATCTATACCAAAAGAAATGTGAAGAACTTTTTCTCATTAATCTTTGAATTTTTACACATAATTAATACACAAAAGTATAACACTATCTGTAATAAAGAGCCTGTATGATAAGCGGTGTTCTCAGTTCCTATTCTCATATGCATATTTCCATAAATCCATCTCCAGTTTAATAGTCCAGTTTCCTGAGTGGTTTTGCTCTGCCTCATTAGCCTCAAAGAAACTGAAGAAGCCTTCTTAGTTGGAAAAAAATTGTATCAAATCTGCTTTTGGTCGAAGTATAGCTGGATAATTTCTGATTAGGTTTCAGTAATAACATGTGCTTCCAGTATCTCCTGTTCAGTAAGAGGCAATTATCATTCCAGTTCCTGAAGCTTTGGGAGCTCCCAGAATCTTCACAGGATAACCCTGTATCTTTACAGAGTTACTGTGATTTATTCATTTCAGGTGTTACATTTTTTTCCCCTCTCCCCTGGAGCCTTGTATTTTTGAGGTAATGGGATCTCATTGCAAGTGAGCTGCATGAGCTAATAATGATGCCAAGTGGAGGCAGGGTTTCACCCACAGGATCTAGTACAATAAGCACTTATTTTGTACAAACAAGAATCAGTCTGAACGGACTGTTTCAAAGCCACCTGCAGGAGGATTTATGTGACAATTTTACTAGGCACTGTAGAAGTTTGTGTATTACAAAGAACAGAAGATCCTGCGTTCTGGTAAAGAGAGCATGGTGGCTCTGCAAACCCTTAAAAGGAAGTTTAGCAAAATGGGTGTAACCTTTAATTGTGTTTAGGTATCATAAAATGAGAGCTGTGAGAACTGGACTGGAAGAGGATTTTGAAACTATAGGAGTTGTAATTAAAGTATTTATGGTGCCGTATGTCTCCTGAGACATCTTGAATTAAATATTGTGCCTCTTAAAAATGTCTCTGATGGGGTCAGAGCCAAGCTTGAGCAGTGTCAGAACTGCTTCTGAATGGCAGCTGGGACAATGAGCAGCACTGCTGTAGTGTCGCTGCTTCTGCTTTAGGTAGTTGTCTGTAGATTACTGTCATAGTGACCTTGAGTCCTGTACCACCTTGGCCTCTACTAAAAACTTATTTCAGTGAGATGTTAAAACTGTGTCTCTCTAGGGAAATGTACAGGATTTTCCATTCCTTTTCCACACCTGGAAACACTTGTAAAGTACTCCAACTGTTTGAAAGATCTTCCATCTTTATCTCCTTTATGCTAAAGAGTAGCAGATCTCTGGAAAAGGAAGCATGGAATGGGAAATGGCAAGGGTGCTAGATGCTAGAGGTGACTGTGTGTCAGCTGCAGCTTGGGTTCTAAGACTTCTTCTGTTGACAAGAGCCAGCTTGCATCCGCTCAGCTCCTTGCCGGGCTGGCAGGCAGAGATGAGCTCGGCCCATTTTGTAAAGGCAGTCCTTCAGCTCGAAGCATGTTAGCTTTGCCAGTGTGATTGCTGCTCACTCGCCTGCCGCAGCAGAGTGGAACGGGAGTTGGATCAGGTTGCACTCTGCTGTGGGAGCAGCCCCGCACGCTCTGCGGACACGAGCCCTGCCTTCACCGAAACTCTGTCATAAATAACAGCAGCAGTGGGAATCCTTCAGGTAGGGAAGCTCTAGGCAGCACGCCCTTGTAGAAGTAATTCACCCCTTTGCTAATTAAATCCTGAATGTTTCTTCACCATCCGGCCTGCAAAGCTTGTGAGATTGCAACAGTTTTGGTTCCACGTGTCTTTAGAAACAAGGACTTGTGAAGGAGAGCTGCTGGCTACAGCCAGAGCCCTCCGTGTTGGCCGCAAGTGCGTACTGCCCTTCTTGCTGGAGAGTGCTATGTTCACGTTAGCTCCTGGAACTGCTCTGATTGAGGTCAGATGATGGAGAAAAATGAGCCCAGTGGTCCACTGCTCCGCTCCCTGCCTGCATGACCAATAAGTAGATGACAGTAATTAATTAAATACACTTTACTCACTGGCTCAGTTTCCTGACTGGAGAGCACTGTTCTTTGCTTACGTGTCTGTGAAGGAAGGTATGGCTCTCCGCAATGTGTCGGGGTTTTTTGGTTGCCTTAAATCAGGTCAGGCAGCTGGGTCAGAATTTTGTACAGAGGTCGGGGTAGTTGCATATAGTCTTTTCAAAATCCCATGCTGTTATTTTTCCATTCATAAGCTATTTATAACAGGTCTAACATTGTTTGCAGTATTTGATACCAGCTGTAGGGACATGCGGAGGCAGATGTCCTGTGGTAACTTAGATCACAATGATCTCATGGATTCAGTGTTGTAAGTTGTTATTTAAGAATATCTAAGCCTGTTCCTCAGTATGTTTTTATTGCTATCTAAAATGCAAGACATGCACATTTATTTGTTGGTCTTGCTACAAAAGCAGGGCCTTACACTTCAAATGTGATTCCGTGAGTAAGACTTCTACTATGTGCACATGCAGACCTCTTATTCAGATGTTGAAATACCCTGTGACACTCCGTGTTTTCAAAGGGTCATATCAAACCCCTTATTTTTAAAAAGCATTTCTTTCTGTCCCTAGGCACTGTACAGATGTTATTTGCTGTGTGATCTTCATAGTCGTCATTCTGGGTTACATTGCATTAGGAATTGTGGGTAAGTAACACAGTAGAGTTTTCTCATACATGGAGGAAGCACGTTTGTGAATTTTTGAATTTTTAACTGAGATGTCCCTTTTGGTTATATCTATGTAAAGCTTTCAAATCAGTAAGCAATGCCTTGCCTGGAAACAAAGAACCCAGTATGCTAGATGTTGCAGAAGTAGGTAGCAGAAGATGATGACTGGCCAGTTCCTTCCATGGTGATCGTTGGAACAAGTTGCACAGAGAGGTAGTGAAGGCCCCATTCCTGGAGATATTCGAAGTCAGGCTTGGTGGGACTCTGAGCAACATGATCTAGTGAAGACATCCCTGCTTAATGCAGGAGGGTTGGACTAGATGGCCTTGGAAGGTCCCTTCCAACCTAACACATTCTGTAATTCTTCATGTCTGTAGTCTCAGGCAATGTAGTTACTCTGATGCAAGTCAGTGAATTGGACATACTCCCTGCTCTGCACATGCAGTGGTTTCCTACTAGACACTAGGCATCTGAGCAGCCTTCTCTTGCAAACCTTAGGATACATTGGTTAGAACTAGAACCTATTCTTGGGACCAGGTAATGAACTTGTAGTAGCTGGTGATGTTTTCCACATTTCTTACAGAGAAGATTTGAATTTTCAGTCTAGAAACATTTAGTTCAGATCCAAATCCAGTTCCACATGGTCCCTGGTTTTCAGTTTTTCCTTCTACTGTGCTTCAGCTATTCTTTTTACTCAAATTTATTTCTAAGTAAGAGATGAGATCAGCTTTGGTACAGTTCCAAGGGCCAGCACTGTACAAAATACATGAGAGTCAAAGAAGTTCCCATTAAGAGAAAATCTATTATGGATCCATCCTTAGTCATGAATTATGCCTTGTGGCTTATTATTTACTAAGAAAAAAGCAGATTCCCACAAGTTCTTGAATATGTGTGACTACTGCTGTTGATCCCTGTTTAATTTGGCTTCGTAAGTAGCAATAAATGCAGGTTTATCACACAACTGATGTGACTGAAAACCTGAGCCAAATTTTGTCCTCAGTATTCTGTGTAGCTCACATAGGCTTCAGCTATATGTGTGTCTGTAACAACAGAGTAGAATTTTTTTATGTTTACTGGGGGCTGAGATGCAGTCTGTGTAAAAGGTAATCAACTCTCCTTGAAAGATAAAACCAAATCTGATTATTGATACTGGCCTTTCTTAGTTCTGCTTCAGGGATGGCTGTGGTTGAGTGATTCTACTGAATATTACCCTATGATCCATTCTTTTAACTCTACAGATAAACTAATAGTGTTAATCTAACACTCTGCAGTTTTCCTTTCTGTCAGAAATGGTTTAGTAGAGGAGAGGTACTGTTGAACTCAGTAGTGATTCTGTGAACTCTTCCTGTTTATTTTAGGGACACCAGGCTTATCCAGGCAATACTTCACAAATGTTTAAACTCTTAATTTAAGATTATTTCAGAGAAGTGCACATAAAAGGCTGCAAATAGGTTATCCTGGAAGAGACGCTCACCTTCTGAAGGACAGGTCGATTCCAAGTAATAACTCGTGTTGTACTGCCCCAAGAGATGCTTAGACAATACCAGTGTTCTCAACACAGATTTACAAGTTTTGTATCATGTGTTCTGTTACCTCTTCCAACACACTAGTAACAGCCATAAGAACAATTTGACTGGACAGCTACTCCATACATCAAAACATTAGAAGTGTACCTTTAAGGGAAGCAAAATAATGGTATGAAAGGCTGCCCTTTCAAAACTACACAGTAGAGGCAATGAGGCAGATAGTATAAATAGATTTGCAGTTAATTTTTAATTATCACAGGATGCTGCTGTTCTAATCAATTTTCTCCTTTGTAGAGAGCTTTCTAGCCTTTACAACCACTGAAATAGCCCATCAAGCAAAGAAAGAAGGGAGTGGGTCTGACAGATGTTTAGTGACAGACATTTTTGATACTGTCCATGTGTGTTGGCTCCACATGGAAAAAAACAGTGACATAATTGTAGGCCTCCTGAAAATTCTGTGCCAGTGTCATAGGATGTCACGTTGCTGCTCTGAGCTTCAGCTGCTCTTTCATTTTCTTTTTTAGCCCAGATGTTTGTGCCAGTGCTCAGACTGCAGCTATATGAGCATCAGAGCATGATGGAATAAAAACTTTGTGTGGTTGGATTCCTTTCCCTTTAGTGCTTGATAGTGAGTCACCAGTAGTGCAGCACAAGACGTGAAACACGGTGATGCTCTGGCAGGCTGGTTCTTATAAGCTGCTGCTTCATTCAGGGAGACCTCCTAATAGGCCAGAAAAATTTATTATTTACCACATGCATTCTTTCACTGTCGTTGCTCTAAGTTTGCAAACAAGGTGACAGAGGATTAAGTTTATTAATCTTGATGGTTAGCCCTGGCACAGGCAGTGACAGTTGCTGCATATTTTCTCTTCCACTGGTCATTTCCCTTCTCTTTCTGCTGCAGAGTTAATTGAATGCTAAATATATCTGTTGTAAATCAGACCCTATTATTCTTTGTTTACCTTTGGAATTTAGCTGAGGTGTCTTTCTCCATCTGCCCAGCAGCTTATCCCAGTGATGGAATTTCACAAAACGTACTAAATATATCTTTTAAAAGCAGATTCTTTAAATACTGTTTTATTAAAGCATGTTTGCTACCAAGTAGCAGGTTAATTTATGAATGCCAAAACACAGGGAAACTAACACAGGTTAGTTTCCTAAGAAACTAACCTAAGAGCCAGCAGATTCGTTTTGGTAACCTAAGACTCTTCCAGGTTGAAGGTAATGTTAGAGATTTTCTGTAACTATTTGCAAATCACTGAAGATACGTTGTGTATCTGTCCCAGACACTTCAATAAATTTGCAGTTTCTCTCTGTGAGATCTTACATAGGGTCTGTCTCTACTGTGCACGTCATTAAGTGCTGTTATCCTTACCAAAGTGGCCTTGAGGAAAATCACAATCTTGCACATGACTAAATATAATGTCACAAAGTTGAGAGAAAGTGGGATAATTGCAGAGAAGGAAGTTCAATGTGGTTTGCATAGATCAAAGCTTAACATGCATGCTAAGCGGGTTCCTGACATTCAGTATATAGAGCAAGAGGGGGAGAGTTGGGACTAAAATCTTTGTAATACCTGTAATCTTTTCCACATAATACTAGGTCAGGGAAAACAGTTGGGAGAAGATCAATGGTCTTTTCTAACAATTCTCTAGCAACCTGATTTTAGGGTGGTAGCTTAGGGTAATGGCATGGAATTGTATTCTGCCATTCTATCCTAATTTTAGATGATACTTAAGAATAAATGAGGTTTCCATTATTTAGGGTCAGCAGTTAGTAGACAGAAAAGTTAACTGGGTAGTCATGTCGGAAGCCTTTTCAGGTCTGCACACTACAGCTTAGCAGTAACTGTACCAACAGTGATAGTTGGTGGTGTGCTTGACCTTCAAAGGGGAATTCGGGTGCCGGTGAAAGTGGCTTGGAGAAGAAACCCTGCTTCGAAGTGGAGAAAAGAACTTTACAAGTCCAAAATAAACGTCTCTTCCCATTCAGCTCTGTGGTGCATGCTGGCATATAATACATAAGTTGCCAGATGCAGACCTAATAGCTGAAAAATGGGACGTTTGCCAAGTGAGAGGTCAGGAAATGTTTTCATTTACAAAGTGAGAGCTTGTTTCCATTCTTAGTGCAAATGTAGTCCATTAGATTCAGTCACACCCTATGGATTTCTGTCACACACTCAGGTATTCCATTAATTTCAGTGCCATTGTAGTTGTCTAAGCGGTCAGATTTATCTACATGGTTAGCTCCTCCTCTGTCCCCTTTTAATAACCATTACTTCTAAGTCCATTACATCATATTTTGGATACAGCCCAGATATATGTTCCCTGAAGGTAAGATGGGAACTGGTTTGCTCGTTTACTGATTTATCCATGTCTTAGTTCAGCTTAGTTTATTTTATATTTTGGTTTTTCATTAGGACATATACAATCTCTTCAGTGGTGATCAGGAAAGGTTAAAATGGTATGCCAGAGGTGATAACATTTCCACGCTAGTTAGGTTCAACAATTAGCTGTGTACACTTAACTAAAATGTTAAAAGATTACCTGTTTGTTTTCAGCTTGGGTGCATGGTGACCCCAGGAAAGTGATTTACCCAACTGACAGCTATGGGCAGTTCTGTGGTCAGAAGGATACCCTCAATGAGTGAGTACTAAATCCCTTCACGTAACTTTATTGCTCATGCGCTATGAATAAGATGTGACGCTTCAAATCCCTCTGCTAGGGGTTCTTCTGGGAAGTTGTAGAGTCAATGACCCTTACTGTATTTATTCCAAATAATGTTCAGAAATAGATTAGTTGCTCAGTGCAAAACTAGACCCAAATTCTTAATATAATCCAGTTGTTTTCATCATTCAGAGAAGACTTTTGGTAAAGCATTAGGACAACTTTAAGATTGCATCACTAGATTTTCTCAGCGCGCACCAAATAACAGAAAAGACCATCAGGAGAAGCGGTTGGTTTTTCTGGTGTTTATCCAGTGCCAGAGACTCAGTGGTCTGGGGGACAAGCAGCTGTGACCATGCCTTCCGTGGGGATATCAGTCAAACAACTCTACCCATCTCTGTTTCCCAGTCTTTTAAAATTTTGAATTGTGAGAGTTTAATTGATACACACAGTCCTGCTACATGAAAAGCTTTGAGAAGTGAGGAGAGGTGTCAGCAGAACTGAAACAGCTGAAGGTTTAAACTTTCTTTTCAGCTGTCAATATCGTTAAAAGGGCTAAGATATTAAAAGAAAAAAAATCATTAATGGTTTTGAGCAGTTCACAGATTATAAATGCTGTCAAGAAGCCCTTCAGTACAAAATCTTACTGTATTGATTTTAAGAAATGACAACTAATGGCAGTGAATTGGTTTTGCCATGATGCATGCTTTGTTAAACAGGGCATAGTAGAACATACCTGAATGAAAACAATTTAAACTTGTAAAATGCCAGGCAGTTGAACTAATCCCAGTTTTAAAGGAAGGCTGAATGTGCAGCAATGCTACCTGATGGCTTTGAAGGCATAGCTGTGTTCAGTGGTCTGTGGGAGTCGTGTGCTGGTGGAAAAGCAGAGGATGCGCCCTGGACTGCAGGATACTGTGGGGTGATGTGGGAGCAGGACTTGTGCCAAGCCCACAGATGGAGGAGAGGCAGCCCTGTTAACCCAAGCACAATCATTGTTAATGCTGTTCCCAAGGCAGAGCTCTCTCTGCTCCCACAGTAACGGTCAGCAGTGGCTTAAACACAGCTTACTGTGTTTCCCTGCACATCCTGGGCTGTGGGCATACGCGCTGCTATTTCATGTAGTAACACTATAGTCCCAGCACAGCCAGCTGACTTTGAAGTCTCGTGTAAAAAGGGCAAGACTACTGCGGCCATCTTCAATGGCCATGAGCAATTCAATAGTTTCCTTACATAGCAAAGATTAACAGCATGTTTTGCTGTCTTCAAAACACAGGTGTTTAAATCCAGAGACCTTAGGGTAATCAGTTTTCAACAAATCTGAACCGAGGTGGCAGCCTCCCTAAGGTCCCAAGTTTCAGGAGTTGTCGTGGGTGTGGACTCTGGGGTGCAAACCCCTCAGACTGTCCCTTATTTACATCAAAGGAGGTTTATCAGCCGGTACAAGAAACTGCAAAGTCCTTGTCCGTTTGGGAACAACTGAAAGCATTAGTGTGCTACCAACAGTGTTTTCATCCGAAACTGGAAATGTGGCACTGTATCAGCTAGGAAGATTAACTCCACTCCTGGCAAACCAGGGCATGCTGATACCATTCTGTTTCCTGGGCAGCTGTTAGCAATTTCCAGCCATAAAAAGCTTTAGATTGACTTTGGTGCCACCTTCTGATCAACAAAAAATAGGCAGCTTTTGCAGTGTAGAATTCATTGATAGTAATTTTGCATGTGGTACACACACAGTATCTTCAGAGTAAGCAAAGGCACCACAGTGTTTTTGCAGGAGTATTTTACAGACCTTACTACTTAGAGGCAGGACTACAATACCTGTAACAGTGCCTAGGGCTGTTTCAGCTTAAAACCTTGCTGTGGAAAAAACTTCACAAAATTAGCATTCTTTAGAACAAATACTCCTGGTTTCAGAGATGTCTTGGCACAGAACATTCAGGGTCTGCTTGGGTTTTGGGTGGGGTTTTTTGTCTTGTGTCTGCCGTATGACTGTTCACCATAATGGAATTTAAGTATTGATGTATGCTATAAATTTTTGAATGGTTGGATATATAAACACACGTATTTATAACATTAATTATCCTATATTCACTTCCATAGAAACAAGACTGTTTTGTTTTACTTTAACATCCTGAAATGTGCCAGCCCCATAGTGTTAATAAATCTACAGTGTCCTACAACACAGGTGAGTGAAATACAGAGATAAAATATTTTCCTTGCCTCTTAGTCATGATGCTTAAGAGCCAGACATACATTTGTTTGGATTTAAGAATTGCTGTTCATATCCTTCGAAATAGAACATGATTGTTAGGTGGAGGACATGTAGCACAGTTTCTACAGCTCGTGTTGGTCAGAAAAACTGAATAGAAATTTACAAGATTGTGTATTTTAGAAAAGAGTTGGGAAAAAAGTCTGTTTCCTTGAATACAGCAACTTGTTACTTAGGAATTCATCACAGGCAGCTATCCAGGAGTAATCACTTTGTGCAGAAAACAATTTTGATTCACATTTAGGGTTTTCCAGACTAGAGATCTGCAAGGCAACGTGCATATTCCCAGCAACAGGTGTATCTGGGTGTAGTTAGATCTTATGGACTGTGAAGTGGTGATCCTGAAAGCTTGTTCTTTCCTTATGCCACAGTTTGTACTCCCTTTGCTGTGCTGCAGCTCCTCCAGAAGCTGCGAAATAAACTCACTCACTGAACTTGCCTGGGTTAGAAAGTATCCTTCTGATCTTCATGCGAGACCATTTTATTGGCCTGGTTTGCTGAATAATTGCACAAACAGCTATGTCAGCTCATATTATGAGCAACAACTTACAGCATGAGGTAGGTCAGAGGAATTAGGAGCAGGACTGCTGGGATCCAGCATTGCTGCCAAGGTAACTGTACCGTGTAATTAAACTGCAGGTAACAGAGTGTGGTCTCAGCCTTCTTGACAGCATTCAGTGAAGTCCAGTATTAATTTAAGTGAGGGTTGTTACATGGTAACCAATCTATTGATTACAAGTGTTGTCTGTTTATTTCACTAACATTTTAAAGTGTTTCCCATTCCAGCTTGCCCTTACCTCTGAATCCCTATCCTTGATAGATGTTTCTGGCCTATCAGTTAGTGTGACCATCATATGACTATTTGACACAGCTGAAGAGATAGAAATCTCCAGCAAGGAAGAGTAAGAACCCTCTTAACACCAGTTGCTATCAGAATGGAAACTGTCAGCAGTAGATTTGCTTCTCCTTACAAATGTAATTGAAGGAAATGACCTGTATTCCATGAAAGTAGCTACTGCACCACCTGGTTCATACACACTGCTGCTGATGGGAGTGGAGAAGGACCTAGGTATTCAAAAATAGCACATTTTTGTTTTCAGCAGGCTGAAGGCTCTGCTCTCTGTAGCGCCCACGGTACAGAGAGCAACATGATATGCCAAATGTGAGGAGAGACTTTGGAAGTGTATTTATCAAAGAATTTTAGAAGTATTTGAGGCAATTAGAAAGAAAAACGTGTCCCCTTCTAAATACAGCAGGAAACATTACTGAAGGCAATTCCATAAAATGATGCACTTTTTTGGGTGGTCTTTTTCTTGCTTTTTAATTGCACTGACTTTCCTTGCCCTTCTCTGCCCCCAGTGTATCTTTACTATTTGGGTTTTTTTTCTTTCTTGCAGCTTTGTGTCTCAAAGTGCCCAGACAGGTTTGCAACCTACATTGATGTTCAGGCTTCCTACAGATACAAACCAGATCAGTGGAATTACTACAAGCAGTTCTGCAAACCTGGCTTTAACAATCCTCGCAAGGTGTGTATGTGGCAGAAGGTGATGGATTTTTTTTTCTTTAAGTAATATATAATGTGCCTGGTTTTACTGAGCTACATCAAAAATCTGAATTATTGTGATTTCACCATGTAAGGAGTTGTCCCATATATATGGTTTGACAGTGATTTAATCAGGAGTGGAGGTCTTGTATGCATGCCTAATCCCCCAGATTTAAAATTATTACTGTTTGCTTAAAATAATACCTGCAGCTACCTATGTAGTTGCAGTACTGTGGCAAGCAGTATACTTTAATATTTTGGTACCCCACATTGCAATTTGCAATTTGTATTAATTGTGTTTAAATTCTTACTCATTTTTAAGAAGAAAGGCAAAGGGGAGGCAAGGAACAATTACTCGGTCACTTCTGGCTTAGACACTGATCCAAAGTGAGCGGTCTTTTCTTTTTAATCCCCAGAAAAGGGGAGAATAGTCTTTTCCCAAACTACAATGACCGTTTGGATTCACACTTTGCATCATGAATGTATCTTGCAGCTCCACCAGTTCAGTTTGGGGAGGAGGCTACAAAGTCCAGTTTGGGGCATTTTCTCAGACTGGGTGAGAAATGAAAAAACATGTCACTATTCTGCTACATATTCAGCAGTGCTCTTTTTCTCCTTTTTAGTCTGTTGCTCAAGTTCTTCGTGATGAAGATTGTCCTTCGATGATCATTCCAAGCAGACCTTGTGAGTGGTTCTACTTGTTACACACTTATTAGCAGATGATAAGCATTCATGTTAGAGCACAAGTCCAGTCTGAAAAGTGTTTTGTGGCAAGGTCACTAGGAGCTGTCAGTGGCACCCTTTCGATTTTAAGCTATGTAAAAGTGTAAAGATTTATTAGTTTTTTCTAACTGTCTGTGAGCATTCAGAATGTGATTGGGTCAAGCTGAGCTCTTTCTTGCTCTTGAATCATCACAGATAACAAAAGTATTACAGCTCACATTGTGCCCTCAAAAACTTTTGAGCAAGCACCCGTTGGCATCAGGAAAATGCCACAGATGTAGGAAGGATCATGTGGCCAGCTGTTGAACTTCAGATGATCCTTGAGCCCAGTTATAGTTGCAGGAGTCCAACTCCTGGCTCCACCCTGGGCCAGCCAAGTCAGATCATGGGACCTGTTCCTAAAGTCCAACCTAAACCTTCCCTGTTGCAGCTTCACACCATTCCCTCAGGTTCTATCCCTGGTCCCCAAAGAGAAGAGAGAGATCAGTGCTGCCCCTTCACTCCCCCTCATCAGGAAGCCACAGACCACAATGAGGTCTCCCCTCAGCCTCCTCCAGGCTGAACAAACCCAGGGCCCTCAGCGTCTCCTCGTAAGCCTTTGCCTCCAGACCCTTCACTATTCTCACTGCCTTCCTCTGGACACTCTCCAATATTTCTGTCTCCCTCTTGTACTGCATTGGATGCCCAAAACTGTACCCAGGACTTGAGCTGAGGCCGTACCAGCGCAGTGCGGAGCAGGACAGTTCCCTCCCTGAACCAGCTGCCCATGCCGTGCTGGATGCACCCCTGGGCACGCTGCTGGCTCATGGGTAACTTGCTGTCACTAGGACCCCCAAATCCCTCCAGCATGGCTGGCCTCCAGCACTTGAGCCCCATGCTGGATGTGCAGCCAGGGCTGTCCTTTCCTGGGGCAGAGTCTGGCACTTGCCCCAGCTTCATGCGGCTGGTGATTGCCCAACTCTCTGATCAGTGCAGGTCTCTCTGCAAGGCTTCTCCACCCTCAACAGAGTCAACGGCTCCTCCCAATTTGGTGTTATCTGCAGACTTACTTAAGGCACCTTCTTGTCCTGTGTCCAGGTCATTTATGAAAAGATTAAAAAGAACTGGAGCTAAAATGGAGCCCTGGGAACCCCACCAGTGACTGGCCACCAGCCAGATGTAACCCCATTCACTATCACCCTCTGGGCCAGACCTGTCAGCCCGTTGCCCACCCAACACATTATGGCTTTGTCGAGTTGTCTGCTGGACGTTTTATCCAGCCAGATGCTGTGAGATACAGTATCAAAAGCCTTGCTGAAATGCAAAAAAAGAACAAAAATAGGTATGTAAATCAGAGGCAGGTTATAAAAAAGAGAAAATACGGATCAATTTATTTTACAATATCAAGAATTTGTATGGAAACTGATGTACTGACCCAAAAGGCAGAAAATAATTTGCAAAGAAGTTATTATTTTCTTTTAAACTCCGACAAGGGGCGGAGATTACAAAGAGGAGAAGAGACAAGTTACTGAATTATTTCGCAGAATAATTGGTGGGGTAGATACTCTAGACTAAATATTGAAGCCTGGCATCAGCATTTATTGGAACCTGGTAAGCAAAGGACAGAATTATTACTTAAAGCACAGCTGTGTAGGAGGACTGACCTGCTCTTCCCTTTGGAATGGAAACCAGGACTTTTTGCAGCAAAACGCAGGGCAGCAGAAATCAGCAGGCAAACATCTCTCCTTTTCTGTCTTTTATAATCTCCTCCCTCTGTCTAACCAATAGTTTCTGTCTCTTTCCATTGCTTCCTCTCCAAGAATACCTAGTGATAGTGGCTGGTACTGGATCTCATCTGGCATATGAGGAACTGACACTTGCTGTTATGTATTAGTTTGGGTGCCAATACCGTTTATCACCAGTCATATTGAGTCTGTCCCTGGGGGTTGGTTTGATTCTTGCCATGAAGGGACATATTTGAGAAGCTGCAGTTTATCAGCTGCCCAGATACTGACAGACAGTAAGTTCCTTTTTATTACTAATTCTTAAACAGCTGCAGATGCTACTGTTGATACTTGGTAGCACCTAGAATCTCCACTTGAATGCTATGGGCCCTCCATGCCTGAGCTTGGGCAAAAAGCCCCAGAGCGTGAAAATCATCATCTTGAATATCATGTCTCTTCCTAGATTTGTCAGTCGTTAGATAACCAGTTGAAAAACACTTGCCTGCGTGTGAATCTGAAATTATTTCAGTATATTAGAAAAGACAAGCGATAAAAGCAGAGCTTGACATCAAATGTAATATGTATGCTATGCTTGGTTTTGATATTTTGAACAGTTCTGAAGAGATGCTTCCCAGACTTCTCCACGAAGAACGGTGTGCTAACTGTGGCGAATCAGACTACATTCAAAGATGGAATAGGGAAAACAAGAAATGTCACTGATCTCAGGGAAGCTGCAAAGTAAGTTTTGCCTTTCAGTGCTTGTTTGCTGGATTCTGAGACTGTGAAGTAATTTAGCAAAAAAAATAATCGGAATCTGTTGTAGTAAATGGCTGAAGGTACCTAGGCAACACTTACTAGTAGATAGTCTCTTTGTGCCAGGGCGCTCGTGAAGTTCCAGCAAGGAAAACAAGCACTGTGGTATGCAGGAATGAGCAAGGAGCCTGAAGTTTTAGTCTGATTGTCTCAGAGTGACTGTTGGGTTTCAAGTAATTCTTGTTGGTTTTCCTAGCAAAAAAAATAGCATTAAAAAAAGCTAAAGGAGGTTCAAAATGAAATCCTCATGCTGCAGGACTCAGGCAAGCCAGTAATGGCTTGGTTATTTCTTCCTGTGATGGCCTTTCCACTAGCTTGGACTGTCCTAGTACTTTAAGCATCTCACTTCCTGGTTTTAGCACATGTCTAAATGTCAGAAAGCAATGTACTGGGCTCTAATGCATGACACCACCTCTCCATAGAGAACACACTGCTGCTGTCATTCCTCAGCCTGCCTGAAGCACAGTGGTACCTTTTCTTACCCCTCAATCCAAGGCTACCTCCTTCTAGCACCTTACCAGCACTGGCAACACCGCCACCTTAATAAGTTCCCTGCTTCTGGCATGTACAGTTGCATTCCCTGTTCACTGATAAGAAGATCCTTCATTTTTTTATTAGGAAAACATTAACATGGGCAAGCACTTTGCAGGACAGGAAGACAGTTCCATACAGTCATCACTTTGCTTCACGGAGCTGTTTCCTGCTTCTCTGCTATTAGCAGTTCTGGAGTCAAAACTGTTTGGCTTTAGGTATATTGCAGATCTTAATAGTATGGGCTTTTCTTGTGACTTAAGTGATTATATGTGGCAATAGTCCTTAGAAATCTTTTACTAATAAAGCGTTTTCAGAAGCTGTATTGACATTTTTACGTAGGTTTTCTCATTGGTGTTACTGTGATTGATGTTGGCTTGGTTACGGAACTGAAGCTGGAGGATAGTAATATACTCTAATCACTAGCAAAGTTATTTCAAATTCTTTCACTGAGCCTATTTGTTGTTTAAATAAATTCACCTTTTCTACCTAAAGCAACCTTTTCTTTGGTTTGTCTTTTCTCAGCGGCATCAATAACGTCCTGGATGCAAGATCAGTTGGAGTGAAAATTTTTGAAGACTATGCCATTTCCTGGTATTGGATTTTAATGTAAGATTTTCAATATTTTTAACTTTTCCAAACTCACTTTGGACAACACAGGGAATGAAAAAACGTATCATGTATGTGTTTGTTACTAATTCTGTCTTTAAACTTGAGGAGCAACTGTCATTTCCTTTCCTTACATGATGACAATGTTGTTGTGGATCTGTACATGAGGTAAGGACAGCACAGCGTGCAGACAGTGCCAGCTGATCTCAAGTAGCAGAAAAACGAGGTGCTACTGAGGACCCGTTTGTGTGGTAATTCCAAACCTGCAAAATCAGAATTAAGAAACTTTCAAAGCAATTGGAGTTGCTAAGTGTCATTACTGTATATATAAATTCCATGTAATTTCTCAATTCATACTCGTAATATATAATTAAATCCATTATAATCCATAAATCAAATGCAGCAGGCAAAGCACCGTCGAGAACAAAAAGTATTGAACAGTATTAAGCTTATCTTGCAGTTAATGCTCACTAATCACCAATTAGTAACCGTGCAGCACTGAAACAAAAGTAGCAGCTATTTGCTGAAAGAAATATGTAAGTATATGAGCATTCTTAGCCCATTAATATTGGTTTTGATAGACCGGGGTATTGATGAATTTCAACAGGAGCGTAAGTCTTCACCAGGTGAAAGCCTGTAACATGCACATATTAAGCGTGCATTAGTCAATCCTGAATGCAAATCCACAACAATAAATACCTAAACATTAGGTAGTAATGTGGAGAATTAGTCAGTTCAGAAACATGAGCTGTCAGCTTTTGATGGTGTTTAGTCACTGGTGGTACGACAGCTTTCACTGAAGCTGAGTCTGATAATGGCTCACAGTAGTCAGTGTCCGGAAGCTCACTGCTATTCAGCAAGCCTGGTTCTGTCTAGATCTTCTATTGAAATCAGGTTTGTGGTTCAGATTCTTTCAAAGGAATTCTTTTGCTGAACAGATAGGCTAGCAGGAGAATTGATCTCTTTTATTCTACATACCAATGATAGTTTCCATATTTCAAATATGGAATTTTTTAAGGAATAGTTACTTTTAAAGTAGTTGGGTAAAATTTTCTTCACACTTTTCACCAAATGATAGCATACGTCAAACGATTTCTGGACAAACATACCAGAGTTTGGGTAGTTTGGGTAGTGGCAATTACAGCGGAGGTGGGGCTAAAA
This sequence comes from Zapornia atra, assembly GCA_013400835.1. Classification (NCBI taxonomy): domain Eukaryota; kingdom Metazoa; phylum Chordata; class Aves; order Gruiformes; family Rallidae; genus Zapornia; species Zapornia atra. Next base: position 132,793 of record VZTU01018723.1, read on the forward strand.
ATTAAATCTGGAATTGCTCTGGTCTTTTTAGCATGCCCTCAAAGAACTGCTGCTTCCAAGACTCAGTTCAGTGGAGCACAGTTGTTCCCATGTACTCAGTTTTGGTGTAAATATCTAAAGATAACATCAGATAAACGTAAGTTACTGCTTTCAAGAGTAGAGTCGTAAGCTCCAAATCTACAGCTGTTTTTGAGGAATACATTGTGGATTTCAAAGAAACCATTCAGAATGGAACAATACATCATGCTAGGAAATCTCTAAAGGACTAGGAATTACAGCCAGTTTATGAAGGTTTAGCAAAATAAGCTGATATTCTTTTTCTTGGCCTTCTGCCCATCTGGCTTAGTTTGCCTTTTTTGATTGTTTATGATCAGGCAGACCCATTTTTTTATCTTTGTTAACTGGCTAAATAAGCTGGGAATGTTCAGAAGAGAAATTGCAATGCAGACATAAAGAGTTTTTAAACTTTTTTGAGTCTGTACTAATACAAAATTATGATGTAACAACTAATAAAAATTCTGAGAAATTAAATCTTCTGTGAAGTGTCTGAGCTGGATGTTGGCTGGATGGGATTATCATTCACATTGCTTTAGAAGGCCTTGCTGAGTCAAAAGGCCTTTTGCAGTCATTTTTTCCTTTCTGACTTGCTTTCTGGGAGTGAAATGAAAACAATTACTTCCTTATCATAGACTTCATTAAGAGAAGACACCCTGTAGATGTCTTTCCTAGGGTGCCCATTGATAGCTCTTAAGAAAGGAAAAACAGTTTCTTTTTATGCCTCACAATGCCCTGATTGTTTCCTCTTCTGATGGCTAGAAAGAATCACTGCTTTTCCTCCTAAATTTAGTTCCTTTTTTTTCTAGGAAAGCTCCTAGAATGTGAATTTGCCAACATTGCTGCTTTGCCAGTAGGGATTTGTAATGGAGGACCTAGAGCAGCAGCCTCCTCAGGTGTATGTCTTCCTCCAGCTTAGCTTTCTGTACTGTACAGCACACCATGGCCTGGGAAGGGCAGTGACCTGCTCAGCTGGTGTAAATGAACACAGAGGCTTTGTGCTCCTCCCATCAGCCAGCCTGAGAACCTGGTGTTTACAAACATTTCTGGCTCTGCCCTGGGAGATCACCCTGTACAAGCTGTTTGTTTCTAATAGCAGAGAATGGCTGTGGGGATGTATTCCATGAGGAAGGGTTTGAAATAGATTTTTGCAAGTCATTCTCTTACGTGAGATAAAGTGACCCTCGCTTGCAGTAACAGACGTGCAAGTAAGTGAAGATTCTCACACTTGTTTTTCTTGTGTTTCTGTTTCTTGTTTTCCTAGTGGGCTGTTCATTGCCATGATTGTCAGTCTGCTGTTCCTGGTGTTACTGAGGTTCACAGCTGGGGTTCTCTTCTGGATTTTCATCTTTGGTGTGATAGGAATTATAGGTTATGGTAGGTGTGGCCTTCCAGCCTCTGAGGCTATCTTTCCATATTGCTTAAATTTAGGCAAGTAAAATCAGTAATTACATTGATTAAACGATACATTTGGGAGTATTAATGCCTAGTTTTAGACACAATTATTTGAGAAATGGTTAAATGGCAGCAAAATTTAGTAAGAATCCGACTGTGATGATAATTAGCACCAGTTGTGGTGACCTGAATTATTTACCTATAGTGTACTTGGTCTGTATTCACTTGTACTCGTATTTCTTTTCTGTAAGTGTGATGTTATATTGACTAGTCTCACAGTAATGCATTTTTGGTTTCTGCTTACCTGACACGCGAAGGGAAAAACACTTCGCTTGTAAAAGGTATTTTTTAACAAAAACTTGTCTCTTCACTCACTTGATATTGGTTGTTTTGTAAAAGGCATCTGGCATTGTTACTGGGAGTACGATCATCTTAAAGGAATACCTGGATCAGACCTCACTGTTTACGATATTGGATTCCAGACAGACTTCAGAGTGTACCTGCAACTGAGGCAAACATGGTTAGCATTTAGTAAGTGCCCTTTAAACTTGGTATCTGTTAATGGATATTAAGAGAGTCTCCTTTCTCAGCTTTGTGTCTTCATTTGTCTCTATGTTGGATCACTGAGCTCATGAGGCATCTTCTAGATACTGTTGAGGCAGAGCTTTTTAGAATCCCTAAGAGAAAATCAGGACTTGTTTATGTTTTTCCTTGTAACTCCAGTCTCTTCCCCTGCCTCATTGTCAGCAGCTGATGTGTAGTTGATGTAGAGGTGTCACTTTCAGATGAGTAAATTGAGGTACTTGGGAATTAAATTACTTTTCCAGTCTCATGGCAAAGCAGTTAGATATCCTGAAGGAAGCATGGGTCCCCTGTCCTAGTCTAGAACTCATCATGTATGTTGCTTTCCTTTTTCACAATGTTTGGGACAAGCCCCATTACCTTATGTGGTGGTTTAGGCCTGGAGAAGAGGAGGACCTCATGGCAGTCTGTGCCTCCTGACAAGGGAGTCCAGAGAATATTTTTAGTTTCTACTGCAAAAGTAGGTTTTGTAATGACACAAATAAAAGTCAGACTGAAGCAGACTCCTTAAACCACATCTGGGATATGATTTAAAAACTACTCAGAACTCAGAAAGGAAACATGGTGTTCTCTGACCTCAGAGAAAGTTTGTACAATAACAGCAGCAGCACAACTGGAAGGTGAAAATATTTTTTCCAATTCTGTCCTATTTATTCTCTTCTTTTTCTGTTTAACTCAAATGAGATGAAAGGAGGTCATGCCAGGTTAATACTGAAACAAACCTAGTGGTGTAAGTGCATCTAAATGTTAGAAATACATGTATCAGAAAAATGCACTCTATCTCCTTTTTATTTTGTTACATCTAAATAACACAAATTAGCAGTGTTAGGGTACAAATATGCAAAGTGGTTGTTTATGAAAAGTAGACTTTGTTTAGAGTGAACTGTATCTAAGGCCAAATATTATAGTCACATGTAAGTAGATTAGTATCTTTCTCTGAGAATGTGTTCAATTTTTCTTCTAAAAATACAAATGCTAATGTCAGGGTTGTACACGTTTTGACTAACTCTCTGTATGTAAAATTTTTCTGCACTGGAATTTACAAAATTAAGAGATGGGATTTAAGATTGGGACGTGCAGTGAGAGAAATGGAGAACGGTAGAGAATTCTCTAGCAGAGAATTTTAAGGAGATCATGAACAACACTGAAATACAAGAGGGGGAAAAAGCTTGCAGATGCAGCATGTTGGTTCTGTTCTTGATAAGTCTAACTTTGTTTGCTTGTTTACAGTGATAATACTTTGTATTGTTGAGGTCATAATCATACTGATGCTGATCTTCCTAAGGAATCGGATCCGGATTGCTATTGCACTGTTGAAGGAAGGGAGTAGGTATGTGTGTCTGATTTTAACGTTGTTTGAGTTTTATTAAATGTTCACTAGGGTACAGTCTTCTTGAGCTTCATCTTGCACTACCAAGGGTAGAAATTTAGGGGTTAAGTACGACACTGGATTTGTTGAGCCAAAGAGAGCAGTATAATGAACACCAGTTCTCTGTTAATTAGACTGCGCTTATAAGAGCTTTCTTTGGCAGTATGACATTTCTTATCTTTCAGCTCTCTGCCTTAAGAGTGCGTATCCTGTTAGTGGTACCATGTGTCCTCAGTGCAAGGAGGTGTATCAGCAGAAATGGGGTGTGGTACGCTGTTGATGGGAGCCTGGGACCTCTACCTGCCAACTTGGCTCTGTCGTTGGACAGTCTGAGAGATGTACTAGGGGTAGAGGATTGGTGGTGTTTTGGCTGTGGTGTTTATTTAGGAAAGACTGGGTTCTGGCTCAAATCAGACTGTTGTGTGGACATACATAAATCAGCAGGGAGAAAAGGAGGCTTCCATGACCAGACACTGTAATATGGTGTGTTCCAAGATACTTCTTTTCAGCTCTGAGTAAAGAGGAAAGCAGAGTGGGATTTGAGAGTTGAAGGCCTGGGAGACCTCTTCATTTTGTATTGCCTGAAATCAGCATAAATTTTGTTCACAGTGGTTACTGTTTTACACAATGCCAACACTTGGCTGTTTGGTTGGGTTTTTTTAAGTGGGAATATAAGGAAGGAATTAACTTAAAACATCAGACTCTTGGATTTCATTGCAAATAGGCTGAGGTCTCGTGGGCCTTGGAAGTAAAGCTCTGTTGTTAGAGCACACAGAGTTAGCTCTGAGTTTCTCTGTGTGCACTTGTAGTTTTCTGCCACCTCTAACATTGTTCTTGGGAATCATGATTTGGGATTTTCTTAATGGGATTAAGAAATTCTGAAGTTCTGAATTCAGCCAGGTCCCTGTTTCCTGTCTTACACTACTGTGCAATTAGAGCATAACAATTAATTTTGTCAGCACTAAATTACACTCTAAAATTCCTGTTCATTAAAATCCAGGAACACTTTAACGCTCTGCAACACTTTTGTTCACCTTGACAGGTAGAAGGATTTCAGAAAATTCATAAACTTTGTGCTGAGAAGTAATAACACTCAGTACTTTTTTGGTAGCATGGAAAAGTCACTTGAGGGTGATGATTTTACTCTCATGAATAATACATGAGGTGAAACGCTGTCTGTAATTACTGTAAACCTAGCAGACCGTGCCCTGTATTCAGGAAGATGAAAAATAAGCTGCTAATGTCTGAAATCAGATTACATTTTTCAATACCTTTTAACTACTCTTTCAAAAAAAACTGCAATTACAATGCTAATAATTGACTTGAAATCCATAGTTAGAAAAAATTAACAGTTACTACTCAGTGTTTTGGAGTAACTGTCCATTGTCTTAGCAGTAACAAAGAGGCAGACCATTAACTGCTGAACAGCGCTAGCACGTAGTGGTTATTTGTCAGACAACCTTGTGCTGGTTGTCCCCTCCTGTGTGGCTCTTAATGGATTTTATGTCTCTAGACTGGGATGGAAACTGATGTGCCACTCTCGGCCTCTTGATTGCATGTGACAGTCCCCTTGCATTCCCTCCAGCATTTACTAGCTTAGCAGCAGGAAATGAGTGAATTTATCTCCTTTTACATTCTGGGAACTGCCTCCTATAAAACAACTATCATCAGAAGTGCCACAAGTCACAGGAAAAATATTAAAGGAAATAGTAACAGGCAAAAAGGCTTGTCATAAAGTTACAGGAACACTGGGAAGAAAATGGAGAGAAGTGGGAAGAGGTAGATGGCAGGAGCGCAAAGAGAACCTGTGGCTTCAGTGAACGAAGCGCGTGCTCTCTGAAACCAGATCCAGTGGGATACCCAGCTGGAGGTGTTTGCCTCTGAGGCAGCTGCTGCTGGTGTACCCGGAGGGGCTGTGCCACCTCCCTGTCACTGGCAAAGCAGGACCTGGCTAGCTCGAGGTCCTGCTCACTACTCACATTCTCGCACAACAATTGTTAGTGGGATGCTAGCCTCTGAAACGTCAGGCTCGATGTTAGAAGGTGCTCTCTAAGCTGTCAGTAGGAAAGGCCATTCCTCTTTCTGCCTGCGGAACGCCACAGGTGAGCACCACTGATTGATGGCACGTGCAAGGACAGTCACGTAGTTGACAGGAAGGTGTTAGTGTGTCTAGTAGGGTTGGACTGGATGGTCTCCAGAGGTCCCTTCCAGTGATTCTGTGATGATCCTAGAAGAGGACTGATAAAAAACTTGTTTCTTAAATTGTTGCAGCTTACTGGTATGTTTTCTTCCTTTCCCAGGGCTATTGGCTATATAATGTCTACATTGTTCTACCCAATTGTCACCTTCATCCTCATTGCAATTTGCATTTCCTACTGGGCTGTGACAGCTGTGTATCCTTCTGCTGTGAACCTCTCTGGAGGAACAGGATTCTGATCTGCAAGGCTGGATAGTTCTCTGCTATTTCACCTTGACCAAACCAGCGTGAGGAGGGCTGCAGGTCACTCCGCACTTGCTGCACTGATGCACTCTTTCTGATGGCACATTTGCACGTGGTGTCAAATCAGGCAGTGACTTTAATTTCATTAAAAAGAGCTGAAATAAAACACATGCAGAGACAGGCAATCTGCTGGTGCCCCACAGGCCTCGTGTCCCACGTGAGGTTGACTTTAAGGGGTAAAAAAGGGGCCCTCAGCAAAGAGTGAATGTGGCCTTGAATGTGCTGTGTGCTCTGTAGGCATCTTGTGAATGGTCTCCTGGCTGGTGTGGGGTGAGCTCCAGGCGTGTTTTGTTCAGAAAAGTATAGGAAGGGAGTGAGGGAGCACACAGTGCACTGAGTCCTCTATAAATTACCTAACAGCACCCACTGACTGTTCTCAGAACAGCAAGGGTTTGGTGTAAGGTATCAGAAAGGGGAAAATTGCTTTATTGAAATCAGATTGTTCTTTCCTTGTTCTACCAAACCAGGAACTGTTGTAGAACTACTGCATAATCTGCCTTATCTGACCTATATGTGCAGGAGAGACTGGACCAACCTCAAGGTTACTCCCCTTCCCAATTCTGGTCAGGGGTTATTACTGGATGGAGTTTGCCTTAGTTCTCTAAGTGATGAGAGTATTCAGTCTTGTATATCAACCCCTCAGATATGTCCTGCATAGCAAGAACAGCTGTTCTGTTATCTGCACAAGTTCTTTAGAGCTAGTGGTTACCCCCTGCAGAATCCTCCAAGCCTGTAGTTCTGTGATTCCTCCTTAAAATAGTTCATTCAGTTTCCTGGCCACATCAGGAGAACCCGTGTATAAAGTAATGGCTAATGAAACACAGTGCAAGTATGCAAACCTGACTTGTGATCCAGAGGTAAGTGTAACAAATATTTACCTATAGTGAGAGCTATACTAATTCTATTCATTTATTACTATACATGCAATGCTAGTGGAAAATGTGCATATCTTAAGTAATGATTTTCCACATTAAATCTGAAAATTAGCTCCTAGTGTCCAGGTAACACTTCTTTGCTCAGAGCAATTTACAAACATAAACTATATCTTTTTGCTAAACTGTCTTGTGTGGCAGGTAAATATTAACTGTTCTAATTTACAGGGTGAGAGCAGAAGACACAGAAATACAGGTTTATTTGAAAAGGTGTTCTTGAATACATGCAGATTCTATTTTTTGGTCCTCAAAAGGCAATGTGAGACTTTGGAAGCTATGCCTCAAGCTTGCCCAAGGACCAGCTGTGATTTGAAGCAGAGGCTTAGCTTCTTTTGACACGGCAATAACTTCTAAGAGGCTTCAAAAATATTTCTTTATTATTATTTTATCCTCAGGCAATTGTTTTTAACTTGACTGTGGGGTTAAAGTTAAATTTTTTTTTTAAACTATAGATGCTTATCAAATCTAATATCAAGGTTATTTTCAGGTGTTTAAACTTCAGTGTACTGCTGTGGTTATGGATATCCCAAACAGTTCCCCACCCTGCTGATGTCTGAACACTAAAAAAAGAAAGGGACTAGAAATTGACTGGTTATATTTCACGTTCAAACTGAGCAAATGCATCAGATGAACAACATAAATAGGGAAAAGTAATTAGATGTAGAGGCTATGTAGGTTTTAATACCTGGAGGTAGGTAAGGGAGGTTGCACCCAAATCCACAGCTTGTGTAAAATAGCATATCTCGATTGACTTCAACTGTGGTGATTGATCCAATGCCTCTGGTTTTCAAATAGTTGTGGGTTTTTTTAGTTTGAGCAGGTTTTAATGAAGCTGAAGCATTTATGTATCTCAGATCTCTGAAATTCAGATTCCACTTGCGTGGTTTTCAGGGTGAGCAGCCCTGTCTGCTAACTGCATGGGTTAAAGTTGAGCACTGACATGAGCCATTAACGTCAATCTCTAGATATGTAGCAGGTTACACTGTGTTGGGGCGCAATGCTGAATGAGCTAATGAAACATCAAGCAGAATTACATTATTTCTATTAAGCTGCTGAACCAAAGAGCCTGTACACAGAATTCATTGCTTCTCATTGTATTGTTTATTCTTCTTTCTGTACAGACTTTCAACACAACCAACGTGACTAAACTGTGTCCGGGTGCTCAGTGTACTTTTGCTTTTTATGGAGGAGAAAGCCTGTACCATAAGTACATATTCATCTTCCAGTTAGCCAATGCCTTTGTCTTTCTCTGGCTGGTGAACTTTGCAATTGCACTGGGTCAGTGTACCCTCGCTGGTGCCTTTGCCTCTTACTACTGGGCCTCTCGAAAACCTGCTGATATTCCACTGTGGCCGCTCTTCTCCTCATTCGGACGAGCAATACGGTAAGGCTGGGGGGCTGGAGAGCCTCGCCATGCAGCCAGCAAGTGCCCTTTTTGCACCCAGGGAAGCCAGACTTAGAGTATCAGATGAAAAATTATCCGTCAGCACTATGGTTTAATCCCAGCAGGCAGGCAAGCCCCACACAGCTGATGGGGGAGAGAGCTGGAAGGGTGACAGTTAAGATCAAGACAGTTTGCTCGGTAGAGGCAGGGAGGTGTTCAGCCATCCCCAGGGCAGCAGGGCTTCGTCATACCTAGTGGGGACTTGGGAAGACAAATTCCCTAACTCCAACATCCCCCTTTTCCTCCTCCTTCCCCTCAGCTGTTACTGCTGAGCACATACGGTGTGGGACATCCCTGGGGTCAGTTGGGGTCAGCTGTCCTTGCTGTGTCCCCTCCCAGTCTCTTGTGCCCCCCAGGCTGCTCACTGATGGGAGCAGAAAAAGTCTGGCCACTGCTCATCAATAGCTGAATCATCGGTGTGTTACCAATGGTTTCCATCACAAACCCAAAACACGGTGCCGTACGAAGAAAACGAACCCCACTCCACCCCAAACCAATACAATACTCAGGAAAACATAGCTGTTAGGGGAGGCTGAATCCTGTAGCCCAATAGCACCAAGGCCACTGCAGGCCTGTGCACCCAGGTCCAACCAGTTACAAGGCTGAGCAGGTACTCCTAGTACACACACGCACCCATATACACGTGTGTAACATGTAAATACACAACTGGCCACACATGTTGAGAGGCAGACACACTCACACAAGCACCAGCAGCACCAATGGCTTCATTCTCTGGTGGATCAGGTGAAGGTCCATCAGTATACATAACTTTCACTAGTGAACCTTCCTCCAGTTACAATAGATACTTGTTCACATAGACACGCACAAGGTAACAGTCATTTATTTTGTTTTAGATACCATACAGGTTCGCTGGCATTTGGAGCCTTAATTCTTGCAATTGTCCAGCTTATTAGAGTAATACTGGAGTACTTGGATCACAAACTGAAAGGTGAGACTTATGAATCAGCTCTAGGTTATTAAGACCTCCTTTGGTAAATTACTTCCTTACTTTCCCAAGATGTTTTTTTCAGTGATTATAAGATATTAATTCCACATTATTTTTAGCCACCGTAGCTCTATTTGAAGCCAGTGAATTTGTTCTGATTTACCTAAATTGAGTCTTTGTTCTGGGGAGCTTCATGCAAAGTTCATGTGGATCTGATCTAATAGAAAGCTAGTGAGCTAAATTGGGTTGAGAAAGAAGTCTGTATCTAGAAGAAAAGAAATAATGTTTCTGCTTTTGTCAGCAAGCTTTTCTTCTGAATAGCTTTCTATGCTCTGAAGACCATTCATGAGTTCTTTGTGTGATGTACACTCTCTTTTTATTTTTTTATTTTTCCAGGTACACAGAACTCCTTCACTAAATTTCTACTCTGCTGCCTCAAATGCTGCTTCTGGTGTTTGGAAAAATTCTTGAAATTTATAAACAGAAATGCCTACATCATGGTATGTGCTGTCTCTGCATGTGGTCTCCTATCTGGGACACTAAAAATGCCCTAGCCACCACTAAACTAGTTGATTCAACAACCAGCAGTACTAGAATCTGCTGAATAAATAATGGGATTTATGGGTGTTTTCAGGAAATGCATGTGGTCCTACTGTGAAGAAGTAAGATTTGGTTTTTTAAGTTCTTCTGAACTCAGTCTCTTTTCATAACTGTCCCTATCCATCTCCGTTACCCCCAAAGTAAGCAGAAGAGATGGCATAGCTGTTTAGATAGCCCTCTGATTCAGCAATTGAAACCCTGATTTCAACAGTAATATTACCTTGTTTTATATTGCATGTTGGCACTTCATTTTGGAGGCGGTGTCTGAGTGAGGAGGTTAGAAGCCATGTGATACCTGTATTTCCTCTTGGAAGTTCAAGGCACAAGTTCTGCTAACAGCAGCAGTGATAGTTCTCTAAAATACCCTTCTAGATTCCAGGAAAGAAATTCTGGATTTTCACCTAAAGAAACATACACAAATGTCAGCCTAGGATGTTGTGACTTGGAAGCAGTTTCAGCAATTGTTTGGTACAGTCACTGACTTCTTATCTCACAGGAGGTGACTGTAATGGGTCCATTATAACCCGTGTTGATGCAACTGATGTTTCCAAGTAGTTCCATGTTGAAGAGAAAGTGTTCTTTTCACTGTCTTGTTTGCAGTTGGTAGACTGACTGCACTAAGAGCTGTCTGGGTGTGTTTTATCCATCTGGATGCTATTCTAGGAAGAAGAGATGGTTTTGTTTCTGAGTACCTTCAGCTGCCTTGCCCTTTGCTGATGTAAACCCTTGACTTTGATACTGGTATTGATGATTTCTTCTTAAGTGAGAGCAGCATCAGGTTGGAGGAGATACCTACAGGGCCCAACTGGCTTCTGCTCTGCAGGTGCCTGTTCCTTTCTGCTCACCATGGATCTAGTGTAGATAACTAGCAAAGTGAGAAGAATCCCTCAGCGAGGACTGTATTTGCTCTGCTCAACAGAGTCTGCTGCTTGCAAGATCACAAAGGGTGGCATGGTCATTGCCAGGTGATTTGAAGGGGAGAGATGGATAATGTTCTGTCCCAACCTGGCAGGAAGCATTGAGAGGTCGCAGGTGACTGGGGGGAGTGCTTTATGCTCATTTGAGTTTCAAGGCTGCATATTAGAGAGAACCATGCATTACACATAGTAAGATTCTGGCATACAAGGGTGTATCCTAATTATTTTAAATACTTAACAGCTACTATAATTTTGCAGATTGCCATATACGGTAAAAACTTCTGCACCTCAGCAAAGGAAGCATTCTTCTTGCTCATGCGGAACGTGGTGAGGTAAGGAGCCATCTCCCCATCCCTGAACATGTCAGGGTTTCCTGCTCCTGTGCTCTGAAGACACACTTCGTTCCTCTCCCATGTCTCCTTGAAATATTGCAAGCTGCCTCTGCCCTCAGACACGGCCCTGGCCTCTAAGGCTCAGTGTGCAGCAGCGTGCTGTCCAGCACAGTGCCCTCTGCAAAGCTGGTGGGAGCCTACAGCTTTGTGGTGACTCATCTTCTAAAGTCCCCTGGGAGGAGACCTACAGATAAACGGGAACAGGGTGCTCAGTATCTGCTGCATGTGTGTTTCTTGAGCTTTTTTTCTTCTTCACAGCTCACTGGCTGTGAAAAGGGAAACAGAAAGACCTGAGTCTTCAGATCCATTCAGAAAGCTTATGGGGTGTCAGAGCATGGCAGCAAAGAGGAGAGTGAGCTTTGCTTTCAAAACTAGTATCTTTCACATAACCAGATCTCCCTGGTGCTGGAAACTCCCCTGGCCCTCTTCTCCACTACCAAGACCGCTGCCAAACTCCCTGTTCTCATCAGAACGTTTCGTCATTGCTCCTGGCTCTTCCTGTAGTACTGTGAGATCAAAAAATAATGGGAGAATAACCTAGGAGCAGGCCATGGTAGGAGCAGACAACCTAATTACAAAGCAAACTGGCTATGTGGTTTGAATTACTAAGTGAAGCACTGTGGAGAGGAGAGGAGTGAAGGGGGAGCCAAAAAAGGAAAATGGAAACGATTTTTAAGAAGGAATTGGAGGTGTGAGGATGGAGTGCATTCGCTGTGATACCCTGTGTGGATGTACAGCGCTGGCCGCACCATGTAGTGCCTGTGCAGTAGGAAAGAGAAGCTGCTTTTGTTTCCCTTCAGAATATCACCTCACTCCCCCTTGTGCTTTTGCTTGTAATCGGTAAGAGCTAAAAGCCAGCCATATCATTTTATTGTTTCAAACAGATGTTTTTATCTTGTGTATTTTGCTAATTCTGAATTCTGACAGGTTAATGGTGATTTATTCTCTTTAATATTTCTTAATGTTTATCTTTCATGGTAGTCAGTGCTGGATATTACCATATCCATAGCCTTCAGCAGTGTCAAGAGGCTGATGAAACAAAGCTCGTTTGCCATCCCATTAGTTACCTGCAGTTTCTGATAAGACAGGCTGGGAGGATTGGGAGCAGAAACTCGTTAACTGTTGCTTTCAATGAGGTTGCAGATTTACTGTCAATTTTTTTGTCTACCTTCATTCACCTGTGATCGTCTCCCTGCTTGGAGGCCTGCTGCTTGTAGTGTTTTACTGTGATACCTTAAACTAGCAGGTTCCCTGTGTTACAGGGTCATGAAACGTGGCGAGATAGGACCAAGGGAAAAGACCTACTAGCTTGTCTGGGTTTCTGCTTTGCCTCTTCTGGGCTAGCTTATCTGTGACCCTAGTAGAAAGGCTGGCATGAAAATATTTCGATTTTGGTTTAGTTCTTATAACCAGGCAGAGCAGGGAGCAGTCCCTGAGTGCCGCAGCAGTGTTTGAAGGCCTCACTCAGCAAGGGCTCAGTGCTCTCCTGCCTTATGGGACTAGGCTGTAACAAAGCCGGTCCCAGAGCCGTATTTCTGCATCATTGTGTTGCCAGCCTGTGAAACCAGCAGAAGACAGCTTCATGGTCATGTTTTGTTCATAGATCTAAGGAGAAAAGCTACAAATGTCTGGTTTGTGATGATGGATTTGTCTTTCTGTCCTTTGCTGAACAGAGTTGCAGTGCTGGACAAGGTTACAGACTTCCTTTTATTCCTGGGGAAAATCCTCGTTGCTGGTGGTGTAGGTAAGATGATTTTGTTTTCCAAATGGTGTGTAGTTTGCTGGTACCTACAAGCATGCCTGCAGCACTCATACATGCTTAGTTAACAGCTGGAGGCTCTCGTTGGTCTGACTGTTTGAGAAGCTGACCCCGTTTTTCTAGGATTTGCAAGACTGAACTAAAACACTTTTTTCACCCCTTCCCTGACACCTCGCCTAGCTTCTACTCCTCTTGCATGTGTTGCTGGCACAAGGGCTCATGCAGCCAGAGCATCGTAGGTGGATCAGACCAAGTGCCCATCCAGTAAGTCAGCCGCAGTCGGGTCTCTTCACAGGAAGGGAACAGACTCACTGGGTAACAGAGCACACACACACCAGAGGAGGGGGGATGTGTCTGCAGGGGATGGGCCTGGGGCCCTGCTGGATTCAAGCCTGTGATTGCTATAAGCTATAGTAAAGGAAATAGATTATTTCAAACATCCTTATAGGGCTCTCTTAGTTATCAGTAAATGTATTGTTCATGGGGGTTTTGTGACAGAAAGTGATGCTTTTTTAATGAATGAAGCACTTTCAGCAGTTCCAGTGGGCAGTATTCTCTTACGTTTTTTCTAAATTGTCAAATCAGCTTCAAAACTTTATTCTGCAGATATACATATTTTGTATTCTTTATACTTTAAAAGATTGCTAATGAATTATATTTTAATCCAAAGTTGAAAATTAGTACCAAAACCAGAACAAAAGTATTTTGTCGTTACTGTAGAATGACTTTCAAACTGGGGTAGCAAATTTGACTTGAGACATCTTCCCTAAAATTTAAGTCATGAAACACTGAAATTAATTCAAGTCTACATCCTCCTCGAGAGTGAATTCTCTGTGGATTTCTGTTGCAGATGCATTGGTCTGTACTAAACTTACTGTCGTGCTCATCACTAGCGCTGCCGTTTCTCCTATTTAATCTGAAATAGTTAAATATTTCTTCAAGCAATAGCATCTAAAGCAGCGTAATTTTTTCGCCCCCTTTTTTATCTTAGAAAAGATCCTCCCAACAATCTTTGTTAGCCCTTGTCATTGTCTTGTTTATTTATTAATTTTGCTATGAAATCCAGTAGAATGATGAAACAAAACAATTCATTAAAGTCTTTCTGGGCCCATGAATATCTCTATGGTAATTGACTCATTTGCATATCACTTCTGTCAGAATACAGATCTGGCAGATAATTAGTATTGAGTAGTTTATTGTTTACAAACTCGTAGTTAAACCAACCTCAGATCTGTTATCTGTCTGTTTCATCTCATCCGTTCTCTAGGGGTGAGGAAATCAGAGTTAGCAAAGAAATCACTAGGGCTCTCTGCTTCTTGCAGGTGTTCTTGCATTCTTTTTCTTCACACAGAGGATACCAATCTTCGCACAGGAAGCACCAACGTTAAATTACTACTGGGTACCACTGTTGGTAAGGCACCCATCTATTCTCCTGAACACTGAGGGCAGTTTCAGGTGCGCAGACTACTCGGGGCATAGTCTGGTAACCACTCCCATTGTCACCCTCCCCCTGGCATACTCTCCACTGGAGTGAGGACTCCTGTGCTGCACTCTGGTCCTCTGGATCCTCCAGGCAGAAGTGGCACCGCAGTGACTCTGTGCCAGCACAGAAATTAGGTTTCACATCTGCTTTGCTCAGACTTCCCAGAGAGCAAAGGCTGGTGGTGAGGCACTGATGGCAGTGTGGCTTCTAATGGAAGGGACTTGCGATGCACCTTTTCCTCCCTTTGTAGCCCCCCTAGACTCTGGGACGTCTCCAGGGTGAGTGGTTATTTAGAATAAGCTTGAAGGCGTTCAGAAGATTCTTGGCACATATTCTCTCTGGGGGTTGAAGTGGCTCCAGTTTGGCAGTTGTAAAACTAGCAGCTGCTGCTTGTTAGGGTACAGTCTTGAACCTGTGATCCCTTTCTGCAGCAGTAGTAACCTCTGGTAGAATTACAGAGCTGCCATTAAATTTGCTTAGCAGGCTAGGCTTCTGGCTTGTGTTAGCACTGCAACACTGGTGCCAAACTAACTTGGGGGGGTTTATTGTGTTTTTTTCTTTGTAGACCGTCATAATTGGCTCCTACCTGGTTGCACACGGGTTCTTCAGCGTCTATGCAATGTGTGTCGACACGCTTTTCCTCTGCTTTTGTAAGTACTGCCTCTTCTTTCACCTGCAAGTCAGGGGAGGAGGAGTAGAAAGCCACCATATCCATCCCTTAGAGAATGTGAGTGCCATGCTAGCAGAGTGAGAAGGTCAAACTGCTGCTGCTTTTCAGTCTGGCTCCTCTATACATTCTTCAGTGCACGAAGTATTCAAATTTAGTTGGCTTAAATAATGAAGGGAGCTGTAAGGCTCATGGGGATGTCTGGCTTTAGTTTTTCAGATGTTCCTTAACTTCCATTAACAGTTTGCTTCTGGGTGCTTTGGAAAGAGCCCTGTACAGCAATGATTCACCCAAACCTCTTGTTAATAACGGCTACGTTGCTGCCATTTAAAAATGGCTAAATCTTTACATCTCTGTTTTCTGTAAACCCTCTTCTGGTTTGGGAAATTTTATAGTGCTCTTGATCAACTTAACAGTATAGCTAAGCTTCCTTGATTGAGATTTTTTTTTTAATGTTGGGTTTTTTGCGTTCTCTTTTCTCCAATTCTCTGTGTGTGTGTGTGCACATGTGTTTGTACTCCTGTTTGCTCTTTTGGCTGCTTTCGCTGTGTAAATTCAGGTGAAGACCTGGAAAGAAACGATGGATCTACAGCAAAACCCTACTTCATGTCAGCCAGCCTTCACCGAATTCTAGGGAAGAAGGAACTAAGCCCTAAGAAGACAATGGGATAACGTACACTAAACCTCAGTATCCAAACTGTCACTTTTAAGCAAAACATGTATAAAGTAGGAAAAAGTAAAAACTGTAAATGATGCTTCTGGTTAATGGGTGATTTCTTTTTTCCTTTTGCTTATATCTAAAGAATGAGCAACATTGGTAATGTTTAACTAGTTTAAATGCTTAAACTAACAGCTGTGAAAACAAGGCCACGTTTTAGTTTATAGAGTGCCTATGAAAAGGAAATTGTAAATTTGAAACTTTTTTAAATCTATAATGATGTTTTAATAACTTTTGTAACACGAGTTGCTGCCTTAGATGGCAGCAGTTTTGATAACATTTCTTTTTATAAGTGTATATTTGTAAAAGAAATTCAGGCAATTTTTTGAAAGCACTAACATATAACCTAATTAGCCATAAAGAAAGATAGTCTGAGACTCTCCAGCTAACCAGGAGATGGTACTGAATTTGTAAATATGGTGCTATGATTGTATTTTTTGCTACAAGCTGGCTCACAGCTATTTAAACTGTGATGATACATGCATTAATGATTCCCTACACTGAAAAATGTAGTGATATTTTAATCACATCCACTACTGCGTCTTTTTAAGAAACAAACGATGGTATCCTGCAAGTCCCAAAGAAGGTAGTCAGAGAAGACTATAGTTGATACTACTTAAAGTGGCGTTTTGTGAGTTGTGCTCAGAAGATGATGTAACTGAGAGATGGTCCCACTGCACTTGAAGTGATTTGTGGCTCACACAAATGAGGTTTCATCTGGTACAAGATGGTGAATGTATAATTTTTAGCTGATGTCTGAGAGATGCACTTGTATTCATATCCCCCTATCTCTAAGGAGCCTCTGATTGTGTTCTGCATTATGAGGAAGTTGAGCTTCGTGGAAAGGAAAACCAAATGCAGTCATTTCTTTTTTTTTTTTTTTCCTTTGAAGAGAGCCTTGTCTGTGTGTGCACACAAGGAATTCCGTTGCCTCTGCCTTGCTCAGAAGGGCTTCTTCACGGGCCGTGTGGGTGCTGAGGGCTGGTGGGGTCCCAGACTCCCAGTGGCTCACATGGTTAGGTATGGAGACATCTAATTCAAGTCTGCTCATGACACAGGATGAATTATTTAGCTACTCAAAGATGCTCCAAAAGATTTAGTTTGCTTTTTTGATTATTAAATTTGCCTGGCCATTAGTACAGAATCTATTGGTAGAAGGCACGTTAGCGTTCTGTCTGGTTTCATGACCCTCCCATTGCTAGAACAGTCACCGAGGTTAGTAACAGCTCTGCTCATGAAAAAAGTCGCTACACTGGAGTACTTCTCAAGTCTATTGCTGCCATGAGCTCAGCTGTAAAGGTTTAATTTACTCATGAGTGCCCAAGGACCCAACCGTACCAAGGCCTGTCCCTGTTTCCCCTGAACCGAGTAAGATCTCCATTACTGTCCGCTTTCCATGTGCCAGATCTGTTACAGGAGTTTGGTACCTGGAAATGCTTTTCTAGCCCCAGGTGTCTGCTGGCATCAGGAAGAGACAGGCAAATTCTTTTCTAGATTATTTGAATGCAAGTTTCTGGGGAAAGCTTACTGACAATCTACATCCCAAAGTGATTTTGTGCTCTGACAGCTCCAGTTGGCGATGATTGTAATCAGTACCAAGGCAGAAACACTGTCCATGCCGCAGGTCTGGGGTCAGGCTGATGCACATGTGATACCTACCTGCATGCTTGTTGTCATGGGCATGGCAGGATCTTGAAATCCTGGGAACTGTGGATCCAAGTATCCTGTTACTTGCACCTCATTCTCATCTGGTGGGCAATGTAGCCCTTTCCCATGAAGCACATAAGTGGTTCGGTTTAACACTTAAACAATGTAAAATCAGACTCAAATAATGTAAGATACAGTTCCAAACAAAACTACTGGTTGTGGGCACCTTGAGGTTTTGCTAACCCCTCTTGAGATACCCTGGATGAAACCCAACTTTCAGAAAGGGCTGAGAAACCTACCCTCCGAAAACATCGACCTGTTGACTGATGGAGTTTTTCATCATTGTCATCATTCCTTTCTCATTATGTGCACGACATTCAATAAACACCACTGCCCCATTACTTTAAACTCTTACGAGAATTAAATCAGTAGCTTTTGGGGGTACATGTCATCATTCTGTGACTAAAAAAGCTGCTGGTCTGATTACAGTCCACTTGCTGAAGCTTGCTTTTTTTAAAATACTACTGTGTGATTAGTTTGCAGATGAAGAAACTGCATTAAGTAATCTATATTTCTACTGGGCTCGAGTGTCTTACTGGGAGCTCGACTGAAAAAAGTGTATTTCTGAATACAGCCTGCTTTTTTTATCATATGAATGTAACCATAGAGTTTACTATGAATAAAACATAATAGAAATAGTATACAGTTATTTGATTAGAAGACTTTTGTAACAAACCTATGCATTTACTAAAGGAATTTCTAAAAGTGAAACTTTTAAATTGTATCATTATTTATATACAGTGAGAATATATATATGTATAAATTTGCTCCACTCACTATTTTGTGAAATTATTTAGAGTGTACGTGATCATCATTTATGAGAAGAAAATTTAAAAGCCATTTTCTTAATGATATAATTGAGAACTGTGAAAATACAAAGCAATACCGTGTAGATTTTATAATCAATAAATTGAATAAATAAATCATAATGATTTAATACTAAAATTGGCTTTTTAAAAATAAAATGCTATTGATGAATTAAGTAGAAATTGATACAAGTATTTTCTTGGGAAAGAATCACTTAAAGCATGTTAAGAGCAGCTTGCTGTGATGGTTCCTAACCCATCCTGTGGCAGGAGTCTGCAGACCGACACCACAGAGGCGGCACTGGTAGGGACGTTTGTGGATCTCGATGTTTACGTTGTAAGAAGTTTCAAGCCCTTCCTCACTTTAGAGTGTGACAGGTGGCTGTCTGTCAGGGCCAGAGGTCGTACAGGCTTTGCTCCCGTGCCCACCCGTTGTGTGGGGCACAGCCATCCCCAAGACAGCAGTGACAGGAGGCCGGTGGCTGTCTTGTGTGTACCTGTGGGAGGTGAGACGTGGGAGCGGAAAACCTGCAATGGGACCCCCCGGTCCTGCCGCTCGCGAAGGGCTCACAGGGGTGGCCCTGCCCCAGGTACCCCCTGGGGAGAAGCTTGGGAGAGGCAGGGGGGCTCTGCTGAGTAGAAACCAAGAGACAGTAGCAAACTCCCCCTGTCATATCCACACAATTGTGCTTGGTTTAGTTCCGGTTAAATTCATTGTGTCTCCCTACAATGTTGTAACAAATGGCTTTCATTTACATGTTTTATACCAAAGTTTTAATATCAAGCCTTCAAATTTTGTTGAGAAAAAAACCCCTGAAAAGTGACCCCAGAAATAAAGAAGTGAGAAGGATGAGATCATTTCTTAGGCTGAGGGTTGTTTTGTTCCCGTGTACTCTTCAGCAGCTGGTTCTTGGGTGTTACGAGGATGCCCAATGGACTTTTAAACAGTAATAAGGTATGAAATACTTTTACTCTTGAACTTGCTGCTGTAGAACAGGAGAAAAGTTTTGATGGATGCTATGTCAGGCTGATTCTGGGACAGTCAGTAAGTATTCTTCTACAAATGGATTGTCGGCAAAGTGATGGTGAGGAATAGACTGACTGTTTTTGGTAAGGTAGGATGTCTCCCCTAGGGCAGCTGCGCAGCCTGGACAGACCTGTCCTCCCTGACAAAGTGCCTTACTGGCTATTGTTTCACCTGGCTCGTATTTCGGAGTTTATTCGCACCATTGTAGACTACAAAACAGAATCTAGATAGGAAAAAAGATGCTCTCTTTATTTCAAAATAATTGATATAAAATGTACAGTAAGAAGAGCGCCGGATGTATTTGAAGCACGTGACGTGGCCTGCACAGGTTCCCTGTTGCTGTTGTCAGATCATGAGCGTAGATTCTGTGGTCTGGGAGAAGACATGTGGCAGTTTTGGTGTCGCAAATGAATAAAAACAATGCAAGACTGTTCCATTTTCAGTAGTAGATTTTTTTATAGCTTTAATTTATGGCATAGTGAACTGAGGAGGGCCTCCTCTGCCTTCGGTTACCAGGTTCATAGGTGTTGTGTCTGTGTAACTGCAGGGAGAGCTGGCCTCTTGCTGCTTAAAGCAGGAGGGAAGGAGCTAGCAAACACGTCGCATGTTGCTGCCATACATCTGTTTGCGTGTTCATAAGCAGGAAGTTCATTCTCCATTTCAAGACTGATTTGCTATTCTGGAAGTGTTTTATAAGTTATTCTGATTTTTTTAACTTTTGATACAGGTGATTTTTGAGAGTAATACACAATTTGTACTGCGCTGTAATTAAATTAGAAAGGTAACTGTTTCTTCATGTTTGAGTAACACTAGTGCTACTAATACTGAACTTGTCTGATATTCTATGCTACAAAAGTCCCTGTGTACTTGTCCCAATTAATGAGTTGTAAAATCACAAAAAAAGGCTCTCTGAGGTTTAAGAAATGGGAGGTTACTGTTTCATTAATGTGATTATGAAGGTTATATTATTATCTTGCCAAAACCAAATTAACACGAGCACTACAGTTTGAGCTCTAAAACCTGTTTGCTTCTGCTATGCAGAAATAGGAGCGTATTGTTTAAATACCTTTGATAACTAAAGTGTTTAATATTTAATTTTGTTGTTATTCACTGTTTTACAGCTCTTGGGGATTGTTCTAATAAAGATTTAGATACAAAACGGAGTGTGCGTGGTTATGTTGCACTGCGCTGGCCTGCGCTCTGTCCGACCCACAGCGAGGATGGGACCCGGGGAGCCCCGGGGACCGGAGAGCCCCGGGGACGGGCGCCTCCGGCTGGCCTGGGGACCGCGCGAGGCCGGCGGCGGGGCGGGCNCAGGGCTGTCCCGCACGGGCTCGGTGACCTTTTCGAGCGCGCACCGGGACACGGTGGGGTTTGGCGCGCTGAGAACAGATCCTCTGGCACCGGCCGGGTGTGTTTTGGATTCATTGCCCTGAGTAAAAACCTCTCCTCCGTTCTAGGGGACTCACTAAAAGGAGTATTTTTTCTGACGTCTGTGTGTGAGGTCAACCGAATTTTCACAGCCCACGGTAAGCTGACTTGGCTCCTCAGCCGGCACCGGAAGCGCCGCTGATGGGCTGTCAGGCCCCGGCCCTGCCAGCGGCCCAGGGCGACAGGCAGGGAAATGGGGCCCTGCCTCGTCTGCAGCGCGTCCTCTGGGGTGGGGGCGAGGGAAACCGTCCCGGCTAAAAACCGTGCAGAAGCTTTCCAGAGGTGAGGATGAATTTCAGAAGAGGCAGCTGGAGCAGGGCGGGGCAAGGGGAGAATTTGGGCTGCTAAGGCATGCGTTGTAAGTCATCGGGGTGTGGGCGGCCTTGCTTGGGGCTGTGCCTGGCACTCCCTGCAGTGAAACCTCGGGGCAAAGTTTCTGGCCACAAGAACTGTGATGCAGCCAGCGGGGCTTTGCATGGTCTTGGGCAGGTGCTGCAGTGGGCAGAGGCTTCAGCTGGAAATGCTCCAATGGAGCAAGCACGGCTGTGCATTTGGGAGTCAGCGACCGAGTAACAAACAGACGTGTTCAAGCTCACAGGTACACAGAAACTTTGAATTTGGAGTCCAGTGTTGAAGGGAACATCAGCAGGGTGTTAGGCTTGTGCTGTAGGATACTCATAGGGAGGGTTAAAGGCTGTCGGTTGTGGTGTGGAGGTTGGTGGCTCATGTCCCGTCAGCCATATCACCCGCCCATGGCTTGTGTCCAGCACTGCACTGCCGTGCAGTGTCTATGCTCGGGGTGGATGCAGCGGCTGCAAAGGTCAAGCTGTGACAAACTGGTTGTGAAGGGGCAATTTCAGCCCAAACTAAGCAGTAATAAAACAAAAGTGGTTTAAAAGCACCTTTCAGACAGGTACTGGTGTTCCCTGAGCCCAGTGTAGCAGCAATGCTGGCCTCGGCCACATCACACGGGAAGAGGTACAGCTGGTAGAGAGCAGTTGCTTGGCAGAGCTAACAGTTGCTGCTGCTCTAAAGTCCATCGAAGTGGACCGGTTTCCTTTTTTTTTTTTTTTCCTTAATGTGACCAGACACAAACCTGGCAAGCAAAGACTGTGTGTGGTTTTATTCTGTAAAGCATGGACAGCTAGGATAATGCTGAGCACTGTGTACGTTACAGCACAGCATCGTGCCTTGACTTCAGGTGATCACATGTAGCCCTGCAGAATCTATCAGAGTGTACCCAGGCGCTGGAAGATACATTTGTAATATAAAAGTTATTGCAAGGGGATTTTGGAGCATAGAGGACCTTTACTATGTGTCTCATATGTATGTAGTTATTTTAATTAAATCTGGACTTTTTTAAAACTACATCAGTATCTCCTGCTAACACACATGGTCTGTTGGAACTGACTGCAGCTATTAGTTATATTGTCCTCCTTCAGAAAATGTCAGGCTTACTAACAAAATTGCTTTCTTGCCTCCTTTTAAATGTGTTTTCAGACTGATATGTTTTATATCTCACACTGTTTTCTTGCCATTCATATTGCATTTAAATCTAACACTGGCTGCATGCCACAGAGGCTTTAATCCTCCTTCAGACGAATTCCAAAACCTAGTCTGAGTTTTCCCTCGTGTGCCAGCAATCCGCTTGCCAGTCCTTTCTAGGGATCCTCCTCCCTGTGAGAGGTGTGTTGTTTCCACTTGCCCAGGGGACTGTCCCACAGTATGCGTCTCCCCCAGGTCTGGGGTGTGGTGGGTGACACTTGTCACCGCTTGACGGGACACAGCACAGCTACCTGGGGTCCATGGACAGGGTCATCGCAGGGAGCCCAAGGAGCTCTCCTCGCTGGCGGCAGTGCCTGCTGCATGGGGACAGTGCGACAGGGCTGCTGTACTCGTGGCTGTGCCTCTGCTCAGCGTGACTGTGCTGCGTGTCACAGGGGTGGCGCAGTGCTTGCAATCAGTGGTGGTGTGGTCTGCTGCAGAGGGAAAGGGCCTCTTATTGACCCTTTCATAATGAAACAGACCCTGGTCAGCAACAGGGGACGAAAATGTCCTGCTGTTGCCTTGGCTGGTGTTGGGTGCATGCCACTTTGCCGTTTGAACTTGAAGCTGAATGTTGCTGATGGTGAGTTTTCTTCTAAGTACTGGCATGCCGCTGTGCAAGGCCACACATCTGCAGGCAGCGTGGAGCAGGAAGGGAGCTGTGTATCCCGAGCTTTGTAACATAGTCTCTGGTTGCCATCATTTTCAACACATCTGACCAATTCAATTTCCTGTCCTGAACCAGCTTTCATCTCATCAGGTCCCAGGTTCTCGTTCCTGCCAGTTTGGCTGGGCCTGCCTGTGGAGCTTTTTCAGTGCTGGGGTCCGACAGAGACCGACTTTGGAAGAGAAGCGAAGTAACCTCGGGAGAAGGATGCATGCTTGATTTGCTCCAAATGAAAATGGCAGAAGCACGGTTGGTTTTCAGGGTTTAGTTTTCAGTTGTGGGTTGTTTTTTGTTGTTTTCAGGGTGGGGGGGTGGGAGGGTTGTTCAATGCAGTTAAAATTTCTTACAGATGTACTAAGCACTTAAATTGCGTCATCACACTGGTCTGATTAAGCTCACAGAAGGGTTATTTTGTGAGACCAAAGCAGGTTAGGGTATGAAGTCATCTGTGGGGGCTCTGGGCCATCAGCGCTTAGCAAAGTAGATATTCTCTGTGTGAGTTACTAGTGTCTCTCTGTGTCCAGTGATGCCAGCACTGCACTGATGCCATGCCATGAGATGCATGTCTGAGTGTACCCCAGGGAGCACGTCTTAGTGTGTCAGGCCACTTCAGAGTTGCCTGTAGAAAGTCATGCAGAGAACTAAACATGTAGATCAAATGGTCACATTACTGTGAATTCAACTACAAGTAACAAACACATGCACAGGGTTTGTTGTTTGAACCTGTACTTTGGGTAAGTGCCTGTATCTAGTTCATAGGAATGCTGGTGTTTCTGCTGATTATTTCTGAAAACGGTTAAAAAGGTGGCTGTTAGCTGTTCCTGCATTCCACAAATTACAATTTACATCCTATTTATATGATATTCTTATGGTTTGCTTTCTTTGATGACCTGATAACACACATTTTAAAAAACAAAACAAAACAAAACAAAACAAAAAAACCCACCCCATGTTTCCTTGTACCCTTTTTAAGTGTAGTATCCGTCTGTCTTTGAAAAGGAATGAGTTAATTTTAAAATAAGGAACTGTTTAACTTTTTTTATCTACTGGTGTACTGTTACTTGTCCTAGGTTTCCCATATTTTGGCAATACACTTTGTTTGGAGCAGAAGACCGCTTTGTCCCATGAGCTCAACTTGGGAAGTAATACTGGTGTGGTTTGTGTTGGTGGGGGGAGGTGGGAGTGGGGTGGTTCCTGTCACTGTGTGGGAGGGCTTCCAAAACCAAAAAACAAAACCCCGAACATGTCACCGGTGTCCAGACAGGAGCTGATGGCAGTGGGGTGTGTGCCCACCGGGACCCCTCAGTGTGAGTGGGAGGGGAAAAGCCCAGGGAGAGCTTGCTGTGCGAGGAGTGGAGTCTGCGCTTTGCAGGCAGACAAGGGAGCTGTGCAGTCCTGCCCCAGAGCTGCAGTTCCAGAGGCCATCAAAGCAGACAGGTTGGTTTGGTTTGTTTTTTTAAATATGATCAGACACAAATCTGGAAAGCAAAGGCCTCGTGCCTCTTTATTCTGTAAAGCATGGACCCCAACAGTAACCTTAAAGCACCGTGTATGTTAAAGCTGGGGCATTTTAGTGGCGTAGAAAAGATGAGGCTGGATATGAGAGAAATGATGGATGGATGGAGACTCAAGTAGCTGACTTGGGGTGGTCCACCTGGGCTGCTGATCCTGGTAATGCCTAAGTAAAGCTCACACATCCTCACAAGACTCCCAACAGCCAACTGTTTTGAGCAGTAGAGCACATGCTTACTTCATTACTCCTGTGTTGTATCTTGTGGGCTTCATGGCTATAGGTAACATACAAACGGAGTACACTTTAAAGCACAAACCAGAACCAACACACACGGAGAGGGACACGGACACACACACACACACACACACTTTTAAGGCATTTATCTAAAACAAATTAGGCAACTTGGGTGCCCTAATCCTCCTGCTGAGCATCAGCCAAAGCTGAGAGATATGCTTCAAGAAGATGGACAAATAAAACAGCACGGAAACAGACATTTAGAGAACATGACTTGGTTATGAAAAACTCAATTAATTGGTTTTGTTTGGCATGGAAGACTGGGAGGTTTCTTCTGGTGGATTTTTTTCTCCTGAGAAAGTGACAGAATTCACATCAAATCTGTAAAAAAATTCTACTATTGGAGACACTTAAGAACAAATTAGTCAAATATCCCCACTAGCAGTAGCCAAGGAATTTCATTGTGCCTTAGGGTGAAAAGCATAGTAGAGAATGAGTACTTTTCAAATTTACATGAATACAAACTCATGTTTCCAGCGAGTAGCTGGAATTTCAAAACATCTGGCTTCCAGTGCTTAACTGCAGAGTTTGAAATAGCTCTAAAAGATGCTGTAGCAATACCCTATTTCTTTACTCTGTAAACTGAAACACTACCAACTTCTAATGATAAGAACCAGACATCCTTTAGAGATCCTGCCACATTTGTATCTTGTCTGTATTTCTCACTCCTACAGCAGGTTGAATATTATATATTTTATTTTGCAGCATAGTTACTTTTTCCCAACACACAATGATATGTGACCAGCCCCACCTTGCACTGGTTAGGAAGGTCAGGGGAGAAGGAGCAAGAGCTGATAGACAGTCATCCAAGAGTACTTCTGAGACACAACTTTAACTGGCTTTAGTGGTATTTCTTCCTTTGAGAATCTCTTGATGCAAAATAAGTTTTGCATCATCAGTTCCAATTCGATTGTGCTGTAGCTATAAGCAAGCACCAAATGACTATCCTACCTTGCAGGCTAAACTCTCTGGGGTCAGCAGGAATGTATCACAGTTCTCTGCTCTAGGCAGAGCTCTGTATCGCTCTCTGTGCAAGACAGGTCACTTTTACACAAGATGTTAAGACCAATTTATTTCATATGCCAATTTCATATGGTGTTTCATGTTTAAACTGAACCAGTGTGCTCTGAAAGGTGCTGACTCAGCATACTAACATTCCTGCAAGAGCTGCCTTCACTTACTGTACAGAGATCCCATGAATTGCCCCAGCACACTGATATCCAAGCTGTGCTCTGCTTTTTAAAGTCAGTTGAGAAGGATATGAACACTCTTGAGTGTGGTGTGGTGTACCTATGTATACTAGCGACCTTCTCTTAAAAGAAGAGTCAAGTCAATGCTCCATAAATGATCACAGTTCAGACACAAACACAGCATTTTTGCTTAGCATGCTACAGCAGAAACTTTATTCAGTTCATTCTGAAAATATCTGCAACCAAAATTTATTTTTGTAAACTCACAGAAATAAGCTTTAACATAGAGGCTGTATACAACTCAAATACAGGTAATACTTTCAGCAATAACTTACAGATACAAACTAATGATAAGCTACAATTTCACAAAGAATTGTAAACATTTTGCACAGTTTTCAGTCCTTTCTTTTAGGCAAAGTGCTCTTTTGATGACAAATAAATTAACACACACATAACTAGAGTGGACTACTTCCAGACAATACAAAAAGGCGTTTAATAAGGCTTGTAAACCATGTAATAGTTATTTATGCAGAATCCGTAAAAGTGTCTTGCAGGCTGAATATACTTACATACCTGGGCAGCAAAAATGATCTTGAAAATGCCTCAGATGTTAAATAAAAAGTTAACATTAATATCTTTCCAATTATATTTTTAATACACAATAAATGACTTAAGGTTACATCCTTAATAGCTTCTATCCCTGACAGAAAGGAATTAGGTGTGACTTATTGGCAGCTGTGTCATTGAATGGGGTAGCAAAGGCTGGAGTCCAAGAGCTGTAGGTGAATGAGCTACAAAAACAGAAATATTTACTCGTCAACTCCACTGGAGGTACAAAAATACTGTAAGCTATTAAATCCCACTGGTCAGTGACAGGTCACCAGCCCCAGTCACCACAGCACACACTGCTTTCTCTAAGCCAGCATTCACCCTCCTCCACCCACAGCCCACTTCACACCACTGCTCTAGAGAAAGATGAGCTCAGGCCAC
Source organism: Zapornia atra (assembly GCA_013400835.1). NCBI lineage: Eukaryota > Metazoa > Chordata > Aves > Gruiformes > Rallidae > Zapornia > Zapornia atra. The sequence continues at coordinate 159,721 of VZTU01018723.1, forward strand.
TCAGCTGAGAAGCAAATTCTCCCAAAGCATTCACAGTCCCTCCTAACTGCAAGCCATGAGCCCAAGTTGTTGGCCTGCTGGGTCGTAAGACACGCAGTGACTCAGACTCTTCACCATGCTCCCTCTATGCTTTCTTCCATGTGAGGGAAGTTTAATTTCTTAGTAAAGATGCTGGATTGAGCATACCTACAGTTTTTGGGGCAAGGGTCAGGCAGTGGGTGGTAACCATATTTGACAGTATATTAAAATAGTAGTATTTTAAATATATTTAATATACTATATCTTATTACATATATTTAATATACTATTAATAGTATATTAAATAGTAATTTTCATCAAAATTACTTACTATTTAAAAATATGGCATGGATGTTTAAAAAAAGTGCTTGGTTTCTTATTACTAGTATTCATAGTTTGGAGTGGGCACAAGAAGTGGTCTCCACACCCAGATCTTCACCTACACTCTTACAGTGAAGGGGACTGCTCAGCGGCACACTTCTTAACAAGGTGCTGACAGCAAGTACAGCACTGAGGTACTCTGTAATGAATACTAGAAATTAGAAATCCATTAGGCTTCTGTGATTGGTACTTGGTAAACTGTTCTTGCTACAGTCAATAATGTCTTGGACATGGAAAGCTGTTGTACCTACCATCCATATAGCTGTGTAGAGCAGTTAACATAGTCCCATCCTGGGGTACATATGCAGAGTATGCCATTTCTTCCAACATGGGTGGAGACAGCCTGGAGGGCTGGACTGCTGTGATAGGAGCGGTAGATGAATGATTAGGGCTAACGTGCTTCTTATGGCGTGCTCTGCAGTTTTGAAACCACACCTGAAAAGGGGGGGAAAGTTTACATCATGCTAATGGATTTATAAGTGAAAAGCTTCCACTTTTTCAAGGCTTGATCACAGCTGGCAGATACCTTGTTTCCACAGAAACTCTGTCAATCTTTCAGGCTAGAATAAGCTAAGGGAACTGCAAGCTTATTTATATAAAATACAATTCATATTATAATAAAGCTCACATGCACACACTTTTTATGTGTAAATAACAGTGCTGAGAAGCATCATTCAAGCAGATTCTACGCTAGTGTTTCTCAGCTTTAGATGGCAGGGGTATGTATTTTAACTCTGCTCTCTAGAACAGGTCACTAAATATTCACTTACTCTGAAAGCATCATACCACAAGCCATTTTCAGAGAGCACAGGTCTTAAGAACAGGCTATTGAAGCAAAAAATTTATCTTTAGAAGAGCTTAGTGCCAATTTCTGTAGCATTTAGGCAGAGGAGTTTATTCCTGGGAAATTATTAATCCTCCACGTGAAGCACAAAAGGAATACAGCAAGTTTTCCACATCAATGTGTTTGTTCTAGACCCATTCCCAACTAAGGAAGGTGTCTGATGTTAAAGCTGCTGCATTGGATCTTTTTTCATCTCAGAGCAACCACGTGGAGAAAGCTGTCATCATGCCTTTCCAGAGGGCGAGTACCAGGCCTTGTCAGCCCAGTGACTTTGCATGGTTACCTGTATAACACGCCTGCTCAAGCCTGTTCTTTCTGCCAGTTTCTGAAGTGTTTGTGCATCTGGGTTGTTGTCCTGAGCAAACTGTGCTTGCATAACCTGAAAAGACAAGAAGAAAGACTGCAGTATTTTGCATGCGGCCCTGAGCACGTCATTAGAGACTCCTCTCAGCTTGTCTGGTTTTAGGAAACTGTTGTATTCACTAGCCCCAAGACAGTCCCAAATACATTAAGGCCAAAACCAGTTACCCCCCAAAGCCAAAATACAAGAAATGGAAGAAAACAAAGTAGCAAGAAGTAGTTAAATACAGAGGGGGTGCTCTGTTGTGATTGCATTGAAAGGTCTGTGGGAGAAAATTCTCTGCAAGCAATTCAAACACACTTGGTAAAGACCACATCTATTGCAGCAGAGCACAGCGGGAGTGAACTCCCACCTCTGAACTTGCCAATCACTATCTAATCTCATTTTAGATGGAGCAACCCAGCCCTCTTTTCAGTTACATGGGAAACACTTTGTGCCTCACTTACCTTCAGCTGACCTGGGAACCCAGAGGCTCCACCTTGGCTGACCTGCACATCTGTGTTGGTTACACTCACCTTTTTACAGAAAAATTAGCAAAGACCTATCATTAGCATAGGAATTATGGTTTTTTGAGGAAGTAGTTGTCAACTTAGCCTGCATCCTGAACAGTTTTAGAGCCTATAAAGGAGTTTACCTCGGTTAAGGAGGTAAGGCTTTGTAGATTTCTGCAGGCTCTCTTCAGCAACCCAGTAAACTGCAGTTTCTCATTTCTGGATTTTGTCCCTTGATGGTCTGCAAATTTTGCCAGGCTTCACCTTTGAAGATTCAGACTAGTTCACACTCATAAGTGTTGAAACTATTTATTTTCCTACTGCTTCATACAAAGGCATCAGAAAGCGCAGTGCAAGTACTTTGTGTGTTACTCCTCTGACCCATCCCTCACACCCTTCTCCAGGTGGAAGTCTTATACCCAGAGACAGAGGCCCTGAGCAGGCAGTGAGGGCCATTAAACAAGAGGCTCCAAGATCTAAACGCCTGCTGAAGTAGGCTACATTCTATTTAAAACAGGAGGAAGGACAGAGGAACATGGAAGTTTTGTTGACAGCAAACAGGGAGCAGGCCTGAACGCAGTTCCTACCGCGATGGCTGGGCCTACCTCCCTCCAGCTACTGCTGGAAAAGGCAACCCCCTTACACAGGAGCTCAGGCACCATGTCCAGAGCCCTCGCCCCGCACCCTTTTCAGATTACTAACAGGCTTGCTCTGTACGAGCTCTGCAGTCTGTCTCCAGTCATGGCTGAAACAGCTCACCAAGCTTCAAACAGCCTCATTCTGCATTACACAGCACTGGTTAAGTGCCTCACATGGTACTACACCCCAACTTTAGTTTTTAACAACTGCTTTCGACCAAGAGGAGGGCAGAGAGGGTGGAAAACAAATGTGAAACAGACAGAAATTCAAAAACAATTTACAAGCTGAAAGCAAGAATACATTTAGTACTAGGTAGAAAGCCACAGCTTCCATCCCACTACCAGTTGAGGCCTCCAAACCAGGTCTCACCACTACCCCTTTCATTGGGAGCTGGCCCTGCTCACAGTGCTTCTCCCTATAGAGCTAATTTCAGCAAAGCAGTGATCCAGAATGTAAAATAACTCATATTTGAGGCAGTCCTGAGCAAACTCTTGCCAAGGCAGCAACAAGGCAAGAAGCTTTAAGAGCAGAGCAGATGCAGGCAATCCTTCTGCCCCTGTTCAAGGCAGGCTTGACCCCACATGTCCAAGCTTCCACCTCCCGCAGTGCTGACCATAGGAAGGAATATGATGAGTGGCTGAGCTAGTATAAAGGGGTATTTGGAAAGCATACTTCAATAACACATCAAGAAAAAAGTAGACAGTACAAGAACTGCTGCCAACCACTTCAGATGCATTTTCACTCTATTTCACTCCATCCAGCTCTATGAGAGTACTAAAATGGGCAGCATTGAATACTGAAGCTAGGTCTTGAAACATTGACTATAATGACTTCAGTATATTTTTACCAGGCAAAGGTCAAAGACACCGAGGGAACCAGCACATGAAGGATTTTGGAAGGGCTAGATAAAGGGAAGAAAGGAAGGAAGGAAAGCAAAAGATGAGTCCATGTTGATAGTCTCTCCTCCTGGTATACAGGACCACAGCCACAACTATAATATTACTTTAAAATCAAGGATTGAGGAGAACCATCTTAGGAGGAAAAAACAGCAATCAAGAAACAAATGTGCAGCTGCTCCCTATCTTCTCCATAAACAAAAGGAAAGAAATGAACAGCCATGGATGGGATTCAGCCTACGCTCATGTGGATGCAAACAGGAACCCACAATACTTGCCTGTTTCAAGAAGGCAATCTTTTGCAGCCCTTGTTGTATATTACAACAAAATTTAAGCTTCCATCCTGCTAATGTCGAAGTCCTATACAGTACCCATCTTTTGTACAACTCTTTACATTACATAATTCCAAAAATATTTTGTCTTTATTATGAGTAGCGATGTAAATGCCTGATTAAATAGATTTCATCGAGCAATCAAAATAGAACAACCTTTTTGTTTCCACTCTGTAGAATTATGGGTTGCCCCCAGGGAAATAAAAAGCTTGAAGAGTAACAATTTCATATTGAACTGCTGAGGCTAACAAACAGTTCCAGAAACATGCTGTGTCTTGATGGTTTATGAAATAGTTTAAAGCATACAAGCTTTTTCTTTCCCCTCTATACGCACCCCATTTTCTATCTGTGCAGCACTCATGTCCTGCCTAAACCCAAACTGTGCAAGTTTTTAGCATTGCCTCTACCTGGAGTTGATCTGCCGTGAAGCTGGTCCGAGCTCTTTTTGCTGGTTTTGGATGGTTAACATCTTGTTCTGTTAGTAATGCTCCTTCCACGCTAATCCCATTCCCTGAAGCATTAAAAAGAAACCACCATCTGTTAGACCCTGAAAACAGCGTTACTCGTAAGTCAGACTGTCCTCTGAGAATAACCAACAGTAGCTGGCATTTCAGCTTTAAAAAAAAAAAAAAGGTCAGATTCCATTCAAAGTTACATTGATCTGTCACCATTACCCATTACACCCCAAACAACTCCCTTGCAAGTGAGGGAAGGAATAGATCCAGCCCAGTGTTTTATCAACGAGATGTGCTCTTGCTCTCTTATCCTTAGGACAGAAAACAAGTTACACAAACTTTAAAAAAGTAACATTAAAATTTTAATTCAAGAACCTGTGCTTCCAGCCTCAGTAAAGCTAGGTAATTATGCCTTAATAAGGCAGAGGCAGTAAAACCCAACAATTAAGAACAATGCCATTTTAAACAAAAAGCAGCATGTTACCATTTTCAACTTCTCTTTTCAGATTGTCCAACATGCAGTCATAGTGTACCCTGCAAAGGACCTTCTCTTCCACCAGCGCAAACTCCTCCCCGGTGGAAAGCTGCCTCTTGCAGGAGAAGCACGCGAAGCAGGCCAAGTGGTACACGTTCCCCTTCGCTCTTCGGACCCAGTCAGTAGAGTGAATGTGCCTCCCACAGCGGGAGCAGCGGGTGCCGTACCGCCTGCGGAGACAGAGGCGACAGGAGGGTGAAGGCACAGACACCCACCGTACCCAGGGTCAGAGGCAACCAGGATACACCAGTGCAGCTGAGACACACAGAAAGCACGCGGACCACAGGGAACTTGGGGACAGCATAGCTGAGCTTTTACTGAGGGGCAGGAAAGAGACCTAAAGCAGCAAGTTGGTTTCGGATGGCTTAAGCTAAGACCACTACTGAACTACAGAAGTTGTGAGGCAAAGAGTAAAATTTAAAAAGCTTGACTGCTACACAAATTCACAACTTCTCATCTTTCCTTTTATAACGATAGTTACACTTTAAGAAGCTGTGAGCAGGAGATGGAAACAGCTGACTGCTCAGAATTCTCTCAGTTATTCAAATATATTTCACATTACTCTCGCAGCAGTCTGAATTATTATATTTAGCTATATCATCCTTCACAAATCATTCAGTCCCCTTCAGCAGAAGGGGGGAACTTAATTACCATCACATTATGATTTTAAAAGATATTAAAATATCTGCAAGTATTTACATTACTACAGTAAAGTATTTCTCTCTGAAGAGGAAACCAGACACCAAGATATGTTGATTATGTAGATAAGAATTTGTCCTGGATAAAAAAAAAATAAAAATCTTTGCAGACAGCTTTTTTTGAAATCCTGCAGAGCCCTGTTTCTCTAGAACCTTGCGATATTAAAAGCTTGTCCTCTCCTGCTCTTTTGCAGCATCAAGACAGGGAAGCTGGACACAGCCTGTTTGCTACACAGGTGGGAAGCCCATAAATAATTTGGTAAGGGAGAGTACTAACAATCACACCAATATTAACAGCAAATTTCTTCCCTACTTTCTAGGCCAAATATTTTGTAGCAGGAGTACTTCTAATGCAGCACAAAAGTGTTCTTTCTTACGGGCAGAATTCTTCCTATGCTAAACCTTCCTGTGGTCAGTCTGATTCAACTGCTGAAAGCTTCTTTGAAAGATCACAAAGTTGATTCGGGGTTGTTTCTGTGGTGCTGTACAATACCCCAAGTCCCACACCAGCGCAGTGCGAGTCCAAACAGTGCATCACCTCAGCCCCACCCCGCATCCTTCATCGGCACGGGCCGAGGATGACACTGGGCATGCACGACAGCTCTACCACCGCACTGCGGCAGGGACTCCAACCTGCTTTCCCCCCGCAGCCCCACGCATACTGAAGTTGCTGTATAAATGCAGTAGCTACGCATAGAAACAGAGGGGGAGGCCTAGCAGGTAGTCACATTAGACAGGCCTGGAGTTTCCCCATTCCCAGGAAACGTCCCTGGTTAACTCCTGAAAACAAGCCAAGCAAAGAACCCCCCAAAAGCCTAAACACACCTTCTAGCTGCAGCATAAGCGACAAGTGTGACATGCTATCTAACAAAATGATATTCCTGTGTGATATACCTGAAATAATCAAGTTTGCAGAAAATATCTTTATCTTTGATGTAACAGCTGGTATGCCTTCCCAGAGACGTTCGGCAAACGCTGCACGAGAGACAGCGCACGTGCCAGCAGAGGTCATTTACCTGAAAGAACACGGAAGAGAAGTACCCCTCAATGTTTGTGCTACCAATCTTACAGTTCATATTTACAAAAATTTTTTTTCAATCTATATAGACAGTGCCAAAAATTACATGTACCATGATTCACAGAAAACTTTTCTAGGCAAAACATTTTTTCCTGTAGGACAGAGTGCATATTAAGGGTTAATTAATTTGATAGAGGTCCTCAAAATGAGCTTTCATGGTTTTGTAATTAAAAGCACCAGAAGAGGAAGCAGGAGAGTCAAGTTCCACGTAGATATTTTGTGCCTGGTTCTGTTCTCACAGCGTTTAGAGTAACAGAGCAAGTTTTGGCCTCGCATGACCTTGGGAAGGCAACTAACTTGCATACTTTTATTTCCCCAGCCTGTAAAAAGTCCTGCCTAACAAAGAACATGCTTTGCAAAGTGATTTGAAATTTTAAAACATGAGTGTTGCAGAAGAAAAAGAAGAAAGTCTGTCAAAGGGAAACATGCCACGAACCATGCCTTCATTTGCCCAGGTTTCCGTTAAAGCAAAGTTAATGGAGCAAGAGTTTCAAAATATCGGCGGTTGCTTTAACAGCAAATTCAACAATCTTTAAGCATCAGCAGTGAAGCCAGGCAGGTACAGAAAGCAGAGGCAATCAGCAGTTTTGAAAACTCGTGTAATTTTACCAAATAAATTGAGCTCAGTTATTTTAGTTTCTTCATCGCTACAAAGACTCTGTTGCACAGACATTCTGCATCACACATCAGTTAAAAACCCTAAATAATTTGAAAACACAGGACTCCAGTGATCATAGAAATTAAGTAATAACCTTATGGATAATCCCATGCCAGGTAGGAGGAATTCTGTAAACCAAACGATAAGTATAGATTTGTTTTTTTAATTTTCCGAGCCAACTTCTCGTCTCGTACCAAACAGCCCAGATATCACCTACAGCAAAGCAGCAGATTTGAGATAATCCAGGATGTGCCTTTCACCAGAGCACTGCCAGACAAACCACAGAGAAAGTGAGGTTTTGACTCCGGCGCTGGGGCTAGAATCACCCATCGCAGTCATTCTCCAGGTCACAACACTACAGTTTGGAGCTGCCCAACAGCCTCCCCACTATTATCCTCGTTGGCACCTTCCTTACACTGACAAGTTTACACCATGACATAATGCGAAACTGCTGATAACAGCTGTCACCAGCCCAATCCTCAGAAGCCTCTCCGAAGCCAGCGGCACGCAGGCAGACCGCAGGCAGCAGCGCCTGGGCCCGGCCAAGCCAGCCGAGCAGTCCCACCACACTAAGGCTCTGCAGGGCCTGTGCCCGGACCCCCGGCACAGGCGAGAGGAGCCCGTACACAGCCAGGCTGCTGCCACCCAGCTCTGCAAAGCCTGGAGCTGACACCCCAGCCTGACAAAGCTCCCTGTTTGTTCTCCCAAGGCTAATGCTTCTCCACGGAAGAGGACATCAACTGTTTTGACAGTCATCCCATTTGAAGTCACCCGTCTACATATTCGCTTATGAATTTACCAGGCTGCAGTTGGAAGACACACTGCTGATGGCCAGCAGGTACTACTTTGCCAGCACAGATTCCTTCCTCTGCCCGTGCAGGAAGCAGCAACAGCTAATTTAGCCTTAATGTTAAATCGTTGAGAAGTCTCTTCCTTTCAGGCAGAAAACAGCAGTGATCAGTAAACAAGCTACTGAAGCCTCACTGGAGTTAATTGGACTGGAACCAAGTTCAAGTCCACCCCACTCCTAGCCCTTCCACACTATTCATGTGCAAGCTCAGCCTGTTGCAGCGGTGCCTGGGATTTACTAGAACAAAAGGTACAGAACGGCTCCCCTGCACCTGCGCTACTCCAAATGAGCACCAACCCAGCACTCACCTTCCTCTGACCTCCTCACCCCAGCAGAGATCTAAGCAAGTAACCCATTAACATCCTTGAGATGTTTTCAGTAGTGGTACCAACTTCCACTCCGCTGGGTACCTCATGGCTTCACTTGAGGCTGCATCTAAAGGCATTGAGTGATTTCTAGTTCGATTGTCTCACCTTGCTTTTGAGAGGAAAGAGGGCAAAAATCTGACCCAGGATAACTTCAGTGGCTGTGATACAGAAGGAAAATAGCCCCTTCCCAGCCACACTAACACTTTAAAGTCACATGGCTTTAAAAGCCTGGTTTTGAGCGATCTTCTCGTTCCTGAATGGTAAGCCCAGCTAAACTACTCTGCACTCACGCAGCTCGTTTCCTTCACAAGCTTACCAGACCACCTTTTACAGGAATAACTTCTTCCCACGTTTCTCGAGAGACACGTTTTACTTTGATATCCACAGCATCACGCCAGAGGACTTATTTTAGCTAGTAACAAACGGGTCATACCACCACTGATTAAGCAAGAGCATAAAAGGACGGCGAGGAAGGTACCCGCGTTACCAGCCGCCGGTGTTCTTCCCCCGTCTGTTCTCCAACAGGTAAGGAAAAAATCAAAACCAACACCCCACCAAAACCCC
>VZTU01018723.1:174002-248283 GCA_013400835.1 Zapornia atra
AGGGGCGGCTCGGAGCGGGGAGCCCGGCAGCTGTAGCGGGACAAAGTTCGCTGCCGTGCAAGCACCGCTTTCGTGTCTCGGACACCTTCTCTTACACGTACATTGGCATTTTCACGCCTGCCCGCGTCCGGAGGTTTTCCATCCGTGGACCGCAGCGTCCCGGGCTGAGGGGGCCTTTTGTAGGCTGCGTAAGGCAGGCAAGGAAACCAAGCCAGCACTTTCGGGCTTGCTCTTGGCGAGTTTGCATCCCCACCGACTCCAGCCACCGGTAAAAGCTGCGGGGTTTAGACTAGCCCCGAATTCCTGGTTCTGGGCTGGATTAACGAGAAGTAACGAACCTAGACCCTTAACAATTACTTATTTTGCAAATCAGTGCAACGCGCTTTTCTCGGGCCAGGCTGTCTGTCTCCGGGTTGCCGGTCCAGCATCTTGCAGAGCTGTGCACACGTGGCTTTTGTTCACGGCTGTTCAGTGCGGAGCTCTGGGTTGCGAATGACCAGATCAGTCAACGGGAAAAGTTTCTGCTTCCTAATTGGATTCCTCAGCCAGTGGTTCCCTCACCAACATCCAGAACTTGATACATTTTGCCTCTTTTTTTCCTCGTTTCTTGTTTGTTTGTTTCCTCATTCCTTTTCTTCTTCCTTCTTCTTTTTCTTTTTGAAAAAAAAATCGGGGTCTGGAGGGGAGAGGGAAGCTGAGGGCAAGAAGGGAGTTAGTGGGGTGCATCCCTGCATCTTTTTAGAACACTGGCCCTTGCACTGCAGGAGGAAGTGCAGGGAGTAATTTCGGCACCCCAGAATGTAACTGTGATAATTTTGCTTCATTTACTCAGACCTACTTATTTCAGCTCTTGGTCCCTGCACTACAAACAGACTTTCTAGACGAAACCTGTGCGTTGCACCTATGTGTTCCTGAAATTGCGATGAACACTTTATCTAGAAGTTGAATTTTTAAAGGACTGTACTGTGTCACGCTGCCTTTCGGTAAGGGGGTGCTGAGGACAGAGGAAATTAAAGCATCGACCAAATTATATAAAAATGCGTTTTCCCCTTAATGTACTGGAGGTCAAAATCTTAATGGAATCCATTGTGGGCTGTTTATAAATACATAGCTTCAGAGCTCTCTGCGCGCTTTCCGCGGTAAGGATGCCCTGCTTTCCGTGAGAGCGGTAACTCCGCGCTGAAGGGCCTGAAAGGTTTCCCTGAGCTATCGTATCTGCCCGCTTAATTCCTTTCACTTCTGTTTACGCGATGAATAAACACTGCTCTGGCAGGAGACCTGGGCTGTCAGATGGAAACGCCTGTGCCGGGGGGAGGAGGGGGCCCGCCTGAACCGCAGTAGCTCGGGGGATTTTCAGCCCCTTCAGCCGCCGCCGATGAGGACAGGGACCTTTTATTCTTCCCCGCGGGCTGCGGGGCGGGGGAGGCGTACCGCAGGAACCCCCGCCCTGGATGGGCTCCTGCGAAGCATCCGAAGGCCTGCAGCAGGAGGAGGGCCCCCCGGTCTCCCCCCCGCAGCTGCCCAGCTGCTCCGACCGCCGCTCCGCCGGCAGTCAGGCATCGGCGGCTCTGCGCAGCTCACCCCGCAGGAGGCGGCGGGGCCCCGGGCAGGTGTGGCGGAAACCCTAAACCCTCCGGGCTCCCCCCGAGGAGCACGTTTGGCGATGCCCCACTCCCGGTGGGGCGCGGTCCGCGTGTCCGCGGTGCTGCGCGCATCCTCCGCGCCGTGTGGACGGTCTGCCTGGCGCCGTAAGCCGACCCCTCGGTTTCTCCTCACNAGGCCAGCCCCGCTCCGTCCGCGGGTGCTGCCGGGGAAGAGGCGCTGGAGGGACAGAGGCGGCTGGGCCGAGACTCGACGACCGGCCGGACGGAGCAACCGGCCAGCGGTACCTGGCGGGCCGGGCCTCCCCGGGAGCTGCGCCAGGCTCCGTCAGACCTGGCCGCGCCGGAACCCGCCGCAGCCCCATGANAAGGACGGCCCCGGCGCTGGGGGACGCGCCCCGTCGGGCCCGGGCTGCAGCCGGTTCCGTTTCGACCCGGCCGCCTCGCTGACATAGAGCTGGCCTCGGGTCCGGGGACAAACGCAGAGAGCAGACGGGTGGGCACCGCACGGCAGCGCATCTCCTTGCGGGAGCGGACTTGCGGGACCTTTCCTTCACCGAGACGTGCCTCTGAATGCCGAGCGCAGCTCTGCCTGGGGCAGGCGTGCGAAGTTACCTCTCCTGGCGAGTGAGAACTACCCTTCCCCGAGGCAGGGCACGTCGGCCACCATGGGATCAAATCCCGCCTCTTCCCAGTGCCCGAGTCCGTGCTCTGGTGAGCAGGGACCGCGGTGCGGTGCGTAGCCCTGTCTTCTCATACAGGCGCCAGGTACCGAGCTCAGCGCAGCGCTCGGAATGCGCTTGCTTTGGCTTGAAGTCCCTGCAGGGATCTCGGAGTGGCTGGATTTCAGTCTTTTCAGAGCTCGGCTGCAGACTCAGGGACTTCTCCTGGAGTAGCGCTTAGCTTGGTGAAAATCAGGAGTCGAGGTGTGCTACCTCTGACACCTTAATGCTGCTACATAGGTGATTCAGCTAGTGAAAATTTTGGCTGCTACTCAGAGATTTGGACGGCTTCGGCTGCCGTGTGATTAAAGTAGTGACACTTCTCAGAGCATGTTACAATGAGCGCCTTGTTGCCCAGTCGGTGGTGGGACTTTGTTTTGGCGTGTCAGTATTAAGGGCTGTTCTTTATGACGTGAATTACAGGGCAGATTCATTCTGCTTCACAATGTAAGCTTTCCCAGCCTTCCCCAGCTAATTTTTGACTTTGCATGTCGACACACTGTTCAGCATGTGTATTCAAATCAAAGTGTCTGTTAACAACCGAGCACGTTTGGGACTACCTAGCTGGTGGTGTTTTGTTTATTAAGTGGATGACCTGGCAAGGGAGCTCGTGAAAGAAGGTGATGCATTCATCCCAGATCTGAAGCCCACAGCGAGAGCCCAGAAACAAGACCCTGGTTTGCTACCCACAGGTTCCAATTGCCAAAATGTTTGCAGGGAGAGAATCAGATGTACAATTTTGTGACTGGTGTGTACAAAGTGCTACTGTGATTCTCCGGAATGAAATGCATTTCTTCTGAAAGCACAGAGGCTGCAGGTGTTCAGTGTAGCGTTTTAAGTAGAAAAAAGGGAATCTTATTCCTCTTTGTGTTTACCATTTTTATACCAACACGGCTGCATTATGTCCTGACTGACACTTGTAGCACTACGCCGGGAAGTTTTACCTGGTGCCAGAGGGGTGTTGCTCTACAGGAGAATGAAATACGCAGGCGGTGCGAGTTCCTGCACAGCCACTTGCTTTTGCTGAGGTCAGTGCTTGAAGGCAGTCCAGCACTTCTGGGCAGGGGACAAGGTAGGGGATATGTCCTGTGAGCTTAACACAACTCCCTTCACCCACCTGCTTGTTCAGAGCAGTTTTCCGAGATTAACTACAATGTTCCCAGGTGAAAGCATACTGGTCAGGATGTAAAGTGCATATTTGACCTGTGAGCACACTGTGGCTTTAGGAAAAAACACTGTGCTGTGGTACCTTGGCTGTTGGGGATCTGGATCCAGTCCTACTCCTACTGCAGTCAGCAGCATCCCCACTACTCTGTCTCTGCTTTTGAAGGGCAGTGAGGAAGGGCTTCACTGGGCATGTGGGGGAAAAAAAGAAGGAAGGAGTGACAGAAAAAATTGCTTACTTAAGCAGTGCATTAACCAGCTATAATTTGCTGGTTGTAGCTATAGGAGTAGTCCTGTTCCCCTCATCGCTCTACACAAGCCGCCTGTCGCCTCTGCTGGCCCAAGAGCCACTGTACTCTCCATACGATGCTCTCAGTGCTCTCTGTACTCCACAACAGGAGTCTGATGGAAGGTGAACTTTTATATGGGCGATGTAATGATAATCTTCTGTTCACTGCTGTAGTTTGGGACTGCAAGAAGGAGAAGGCAGTAACAGTGGAATCACTGGGGATTTTAAAGGCAACTGTTTGTTTTAATCTGTGCAAACAAACATTCAAAAATGAGCCAGCTCTGGCTGGTTACCTGGAAAAAGCTTTACATAAAGCAGCACTTCACTGCCTAATGTTTTGCTGTTCCTTAGTACCATCTGAATGTCAGTACTTGAGCAGGGGAAAAATTATTTATCTAACTCTCAGGGAGAGAGGGTCTAATGGGATGAAAGAAACCTCAGAATTCGATGGAGCACCGACTTGCTGTCGGGGCTGCACAGACTATAACACTGACACTATTCCCCTGCTCCGTTATAGAAGCCCAAACATTGAGATTGGCAGCCAGCAGCCCATGATGGCATCGAGAGGCAGGTTTCCAACATGAAGGACCCTCTGGGCCTGTGCTCAGCACGCCGTGGCAGAGTTCATATCCCTGCTCTAACTGCTGAAAGGCTCCTGGCATGTGGAGCCCACCCTGGCTGGAGCCCGTGATTTTAGCACGTGGAAAGGTGCTCCCTGTGCCTGCCACAGCAGTAGCTGTGCTGTCACCGAGGTTTGTCTGGCTTTGCTTCCCTCGTGGCTGCAAGCAGAGTGGGAGACACAGCCCCTCTCTGCTGTGTTCCACTGTTTATTCTCCGCAGTGACTTTTGCCATGTTTCCATGTCCACTTTGTAGTGTTATTTTGGGATTTACAAAACAAAATCACAGAGAATTCAAGATTGGAAATTACATTTATCCTGTCTTCGCTGCATTCCATATGGCATATCTGTGGTTCTTGCCAGTATTTTGGGAGGATATTCATACTGGTGGCTGATCATGCCCCACATTCCCACGGAGGAACAGGCCAGGACTCACAATGCTGCTTTATGTCTGAACGTTGGTGTTAAATGGGATATGTGGGATCCCGTAGCAAGTATCTCAGTCAGCCAAATCTCCGCAGAGGGACAGGAGGAGAACATATGGATTCTATTCCGTGCTAGAAGCTATAAATGTGCAATTCAGCTGTGATACATATAACTAGATGTTATATGTCAGAAGAATGGAGTCTGACCTATTGCATCTAAAGACCAAAGAAGTTCTTGTAATGAAGGATTCCTTCCCACAATGAATGAATAGTGGAAGTAGGTTTAGAATGACAACTGGTGCAGCAGATACATGAAATGCTCCAATGTGCAGTGCCCAGATCTAACCACAAGGAAGTCTTCTGGAACAGGCAGAGGCAGTAGCCAGGACTCACCCCTGCAGTAACACAGTGATGTCTGTCTGTGACAGCACTTGTGGGGTGGACACAGAGTTCACTGATACACTTGCCAAACTGACAGACAGGGTTTTCTCTGCACTGCCTGCTGCCCTGTGTAGAGTAAGAGCTCTCCCTGCAGTGTTCCTTCATTTATGTTGTTGTCGGCCATCTGAAGAATTTGAGGTCAGTGTTGGCTGTGTCTCTGGTGCATCCCACTGGAGCAACACTTGCCCCCTGGTGCTCAGGTGTCAAACTGGCTGAAGGTCAGCAGCTCCTTTCTCAGACATCTTCTCATGTGCATGGGATGCAGCGGCAGGCTCCGGGAGCAGCCCTGCAGTGCTGGCTCACGTGTGCTTGCTCAGGGTGAGGGGTTTGCCCATCCACACCAAGGGAGACGTCTGGGCACCACTTGGAGAACAGTGAGATGGGAGACCATGAGCTGCATCAAGCTGGAGGGAGAGCAACAGCCACAGGTGGGTCTGTGTACATCAGTGGGCAGGTAGTTACAGGTAGTGTCCTCTGTGTGTACAGAGGTGGGCTAACCAGCAACACCTAACAAGGATTAACGACCCTCTGACTTCTGGTTGATGTGGTGTGTGGTCGGAAGAACCACCCCAAGGTGTAGCAGTCTGGTGCTGCTGCATCTGCAGCGGGGATGTGCATGTGTCTCCTGCCCTGCGCTCGCATGGCAGCATCCTTCGTGTACAGCTGTAGAGCCCTCAGGACAGCAGCAAGCCCCAGCCCTTCCCAGGAGGGGACCACTCACTGCCCTCACTGCAGTGTGGTGCTGGGGACCAGAAACCCAGCCTTGTGGCACTGCTACTGCCCCGCACACAACAGTGCTCGGTCATGATCTGCCAGTGGCTCCTGCCTGAGCGCTCTGAGATCCTCCTCAGGTGGGGCCCGTGGGCCACGTGTCACAGACTCACAGAGCGCTGGGAGTTGGGAAGGACCTCGAAAGCTCATCCAGTCCCACCCCTGCCAGAGCAGCATCACCCAGACTAAACCCCACAGGAACACATCCAGACAAGTTGGAATCTCTCCAGAGAAGGAGACTCCCCAGCCTCTCTGGGCAGCCTGTCCCAGGGCTCCCTCACCCTCACAGTGACAAAGTTCCTCCTTGTCTGTTACCTGGGCACAGGCAGCGCCTCAGCCAGAGCAGCCAGTCTGATTCTCTGCCAGTGAAGGCGGCAGGCTGCCCCGAGTGAGGTGCCCTGCGGAAGCCTCAGTGCCAAGCAGGAGGGGGGTGTTGGCACTGCCAGACAAAGCATTTCCAGCTGGCTTTTTTTTTTTTTTTCTTTTTTTGAGAAATGTGCAAACTTCCTTACCCTGAAGCTAAAGTCTTTCTGTATGTTGTACACTGTAGTTACACTTTCCTTGTGCACATTATTACAAATAGCAGATCCCATGTAACCATCCAGAACAGTCCCGATACTGCTGAGCAAGTGGTGCCCACAGATCCTAAGAGCATTGCATGCATTACCTTGGAGCTCGTGGGGACTGCGTGCTCCATGCTCCTCTCAGCTCACACCAAACACAAAGCTTTGTTTGGGTTTGGTTTTAGCTAGGTGTAGAGATTCAAGATTGGGAGTTACAGAGAGGATTTAAAATTGCTTAACTGTGTTTTGTGTGTTTGTATTTTGCACTGCAAGATAAATACATCAGAATGGGATTCATTAATTTCAATTTGTTGTTTTTACTAATAATATGATTAAGACTACAAATACAATAACATTTCTATCCGAGTAGGGGAAAAAATGCTTTAAAACAACTGTGTAAGAGAAACAGAATTTATTCTCAGGAAGAGTCTTAGGAAATAGTGTGGCATGTATTCCTGGACCCTGCTCTTTCTGCAGTCCATATCACTGAAGAAGCTCTGCCCAGTGTGACAGGAGTGTCTGTTCATTCTAGCTCTGCTACCTTCCAGGGCATTAGAACCAAGTATGTTTCCACTAATTTAATTTGGCAAATGGACTCATTCTTACCCACCAGTTGCACCTTGACAATAAGAACAGTTAACAGAGGGCAGCCTGCCCTGCAAGTGCATCTTCCTGGCTTCACTGACCACAACACATCTCCTTCTGTCACAGGGGATGAGACAGGTAATTCCTTCTGTCTTACTTCCAGAGAGCAATTATATGCTGGCAACAGAAGACCACCATGGGTTCAGATCGGGTGGTCACTCAGAGGGCTTGTGTTAGTCTTTAGCAAGGGGCACACATACAGGGTGTGCAAGGAGGCTCTGTTCATCTCAGACAAGCAGAGAGAAGAGCTCTCACATTCTCCAGGACCATCTGAAGCACTGCCCTCCTATGCTGAGAGCCTGTGGGCCATACTGGTGCAGGACTGTCCCTGACCTTCTTTCTGTAGTTTCAGACGTGAGGGAATATCCAGGCTGAAGCACAAGCTGGTGGGTGTGCCACAGAGGGCTTCAGGGATCATGATCAGGAGCCAAGAACGAAACAGAATTAGACCAGCTCGATGAACAGGAGTGATGCTTTAAATATGTTCTGGCCTACATATGTATGCATGCTTCCATTTAAATTCCCAAGTCTAAACAGTTATTTTAGGGAAGCACTGGAAGAGCGACGGATCCAGTTAAGGGGTGTAATATCTTCCCCAGCAAATGGGATGCTGCAGGAAGGGGTTGTTTCAGGGTTACACGTGTGCAGTTTGCAATACTAATAAACAGTCCTGGAGATGGATGATGTAAACACACACGGGTCTGAGAGTGGGTTTCATAGTCGGTTTTTCACTGTCGATTCAGCACTCTGCCCTGCAATCTGAAACCCTGGACTCCAGCAGCAGTGTCACTGTGCCTCACGTGAGGGCTCAGCAATCTGTAATGTGCATCTCAGAAAAAGTAACTTAGACCCCTCCGGCCTCACACGAGGCTTACGCTGCTCAGGGTGAAGACAACTCATGTGCTGACTTCGATGGGGACAGGCCTGGGCCCACTGCCCAGAACATATCCAAACTAACAGGCCTCCCCGGTACATAGCTTGATTGCTGCTGTCTCAGTCACTTGCCTCATGTGTGGGGGTTCAGCGATGGGGGGTTTAGCACAATATCCAGTTCCGGAGTTGTGAGTGCAGAATGTGCTCCAATACCCAAGAGGTGTTGCAGTGGGATTGGCAGAGGTGCTGCACATGGTGCTGCCTGCGTGTGTCAGTCCAGCGCCTCTGCCCGTGGGGAGCCGTGCTGGGCACCCCATGCTGGGCACTCCTCCTTGACAGTGGTGCTGGGGCGCAATGGGACAGCTTCTGGAGACAGCTGGAGCTGAGGGTGCCGGCACAAGCACCACGTGCTCACACGCTGGGTTTTCCTGGGCTGCTTATGTGTGTATGGCGGTGGTGAGCCCAAGCGTGGCCTGGGGACCTGTCACAGACAGACACGGGATGCACAGAGCTGTATACATGCTGCTTTTGCAGCCCGTGTGTACCTGCTGTACAGGGGAGCAATGCCTGTTGTGCAGGGGAGCCATGCCTGTTGTGCAGGGGAGTGATGCCTGTTTTGCTTGGTGAGGTGGACCCTTGCCTCTGGGACATCTTGAGGCTTTTTGACATACTCTGCATACAGCAGCCCAGCTTTGAGTTAAACCCATCCCACCTGGACTGGAGTCACAGGGATTCGATTTGCTGCATTCTCAGAGTGTGTACTCCTCTTAATTCTGTCTTTCATTTATAAGAAAGGCCACCTCAGACAAATAGTTCAGTTCATGTAACGTCACTTACACTCTTGGATGCAAAAGCTACTTGTGTGTTTAGTGATGACAAGCGTGGAAGCTCTGTGTTTAACAATGGGATTGCAGCACTGTCTGTGGAGCAGTCCTGGGACCTGTTCTCTGTCAAAGTGCCTGCTGCCTTCCCTCTGAATAATGACCACAGGATTGGTCTCTCTGCAGATTTAAGCTTCTCATGGAAGTATGCATGTGTGCAGATGAAATACATATGTTTGTCTGCAAAGGACCAGTTATACTGACATTTCAGATACACTGAGTGAATGAGTGTAATCCATAAGGAGGGGTAGATACTTCAAAGTGTGGCAGTGCAGGTACAGGGCTTCTAATTTTGTGCTGAAGTTTATGATTTTGGCCTTTTGTTCTGGAACAGATTTTTTTTTTCTTCATTTCCCGTGATCTCAAATTAAAAACAAAAAAAGCCAACAGTCTGATTAAAAGAAATTAAAAGAGTTTATTGAAACGTTGGTTTTCTGTCTTACAGTTTATTGGACAACATTCGGTTTAAGCCCTAAAAAAAATAGGTAGAAAGATAAGGTTTTGTTTTACTGGAGGTGCTTTCTCTTAATCTTTATTTTAAAACTGATGTTCCTCTAAAGCAACATAATTTTCCCCAAGTTGTTTCCCTAGCTGGTGTTCTCTGAGGTACATGTGTCCATCCGAAATTTTCTGACTAGTACTGGTGTGACGTCAGAGTTGTTTGTTGGTTTGGGGTGAGGCCAAATTCCTGTAGCCAGTTAGCTGGATTTTGCCTGTGTCAAGTTCCAGGCACGGATCTTTCTCTGAAGATGGGTGGGATCCAGCTGTGCTGTGGAGGAAGGGGTGGGATGGCTTTGTGAAGCGGGAGAGGAGCTGTGCCCAGGCCGCTGTCCCCAGCACATCGCTGCTGGGCAGAAGGCCAGCTCAGAGCTGTGTGCCAGTGGGGCTGGAGATGTCTGCTTCCAGGATTCATCTTTTACCTTTCCAAATTAACCGCTTCTGGAGGGATTAGCAGATTACAGGCCAGTCATCCTGGCTTTACCCACTTCCAGCCGCGGTGCCATCAAAATAACTTCCTATAAAGTATTAGGGATCAGGCCGCGTTGCTTCAGCAATCGAGGGCTTTTTTCCATCGACGTGAGGGGGCTGAGCTTTGCTGCTGTGCTATGGACTCAGAGGGGGGAGGAACCTGCAGGTTCTCTCCCAGTCTGTTACCAGCACACAGAAAAGCGGCTGCGGCAGCAGTAGCTGAGGAGTCAGAGAGCTGCTGTGGGGGGGACTGCTGAACAGGGGGGGGCATGTGCGGCCTGGCAGGGCAAGGCGGCTGGTGATCGCAGGGCCGGCAGTGCCTCCTGTGTCTGGGGGGCACAGGATGCTCGTCCGATGGGCAGCCCCTTCCCGCCCCTGCCACAGAGGACTTGCTCCAGTCTTGCAGATGCATGAAGGAGGGGAGAGCCAGGTGCCAAATCTGTGCCCTGTGCGAGTAATGGTGTTTGCTTTTGGCGGATAATGCTACTCCCTTGTGAAGAGCTGCTGAGGGCCATTACCACAACTTGCACAGAGGACTCAGAAAGCCTCAGCTTTGAGACATTACTGGTCTTAATGCAAAGCCAAAGGAAATACCTGCATTGCATTTAATGGCCCCTGGAACAGGCACTTAGAGAAATGTAGTGTCTTATTCACTCACTTGCTTGATACAAGAGCGCCGACAAAGGGAAGTTGTTCAAATGCTTCCAAATTAGTGGCTCCTGAGAATCAATCTACCACCTTTTGGCTTTCTCTTTTTTTTTTTTTCTGTGTGTGGGAGACACTTTTGGGACGGACGGGTGAGATGTGAATGAAAAGCCAGGCTTTAAGAACTAAGATATACCAACAAAGAAAGCCCCCAGAGCTTCCAGCCTCTGTGCCATGAGAGATGCTCCCCCACTCAGACAAACAGAGCCTATGGTACTCCTTCCTGCAGAAAGAGCCCCTCACCAAGTTCCCCTCAGACTTTAATGAGTTTAGTCTGCGGGATTTCCTCTTCCGGTGACATTATCAGAAGAAATTACCCTGTACCATTACCTGTGGCCAATGAAGGTTGACAGGCCTCCCCCTGCTCTCCTCCCCCAGACTGTGTGCGACTCCCTGAGACAGGAAAGTATTGTCTGGAGTGGGCTCTTTGAAGTTTCCCTCACCTCCACCTACCAGCTCGCTCAAGTTTCGGTGCTGTGGTCCCCTGTCCCATGGAGGCTGTGGGTGCTGCTGTGGTGGTTATGGCTGGGGGCCGTGGGTGCGGGTGGGGACCCTGCTGAGTGAACTGTTGGGGGGATGCTGCAGGGGGTCCCCACTGTCCCTCCTGCCCAGCCCCACTGTGGAGGGGCATGGGTCTACCAGCTGAGAAGGCTGAAGGGATGCAGTTCAGTTTCTCAGGCGATGTTTAACTTCGGAGGTGTTCAAAGAAAGGAAAACATTTTGGGAAAGAGCAGTCGCTCCAGTGGTAGTAAATGAACATCTTGGCAAGGTGCTGAGCCGGGGCTCTCGCGGCGGCTCCCACTGACTCCCCGCACACCAGACCTGGCTGAGGGGAGCCCTGTACTGGTCCTGCTGCCGCCCACCACCACCAGACTCCCCTCGGTGGTCCTGGCCCGGACCCTGAATTTGCTGGCACAGACAGGATTGTCACATGCACAGCCTGGATAACCCCAGCATTGCTCAGTCCCATAACGCCTCCGAGTCGGACAAGCCTACATGTGTACTGGCTGGTTCGGTGGCATCAGGTTGTCCTAACCTTACTCTGTGAGCGCTGAATTAAGTCATTGGTGAAGGAGGGTCGAAATTGGGAGCAGTTAAGCCAGCTTGGTACGTGCTCTGTGTTCCATGTTTGTATACACAACTGTTCAATATCTTACAAACATTCCCACAAAATCAAACAACACCCCTCTTCAGGGAATGGTTTTCCAGCGATTATGGAGAACCACTTGTGTGGCACTGGGTGCACAGAACTATAGCCAAACACCACTTTGTTACCACGTTCTTTCCTTTCCTTCTCATTTTACTTTTAAACATCCATCACATGGCTGTATCGTTCATCCTGAACATGTCTGAAGGGTATATACCCCAGGAACGTCTTCTCCAGTTAGAGCTCTGCTGGCTTCACTTCATATCTCTTGGTTACGTCCACAGCCAGGCATTGTTAACCCCACGTTATGTGGCTCAGGGTGGTTTCAGTTTACATCCAATTTATCATTCCATAACTCCTATAGAATTACTATACAGGGAAATTCAGGCTGTAGGAATAGATAAAGGAACACAGCTCTACACATGAGCTCCAGGGGTACTGCAAATGCCAGAGCCTTGATTAAAAACGTCTACCTAGCAAAAAATGGGGAAGCCTTTTCGCAAGATGGAGTGTTTCCACTCTCATCTGAGAATGTTGGTAACAAAAGCTGATGTCCTGTGGCATCAGCACTGGGAGGGGGAAGCAGGGTTCAGGAAAATGTTCACATTTCATGCCTTGCAGCTTCAATGCTGCGTTTGTGGAGACTGTAGGGAGGATGCCCCAGGAAAAAAGCAACGTTTTCCTGTTTGGAAGGGTACACTGGAGAAATGTTTTTCTCCCCAGCTGTAAGTTCATCCACTTCCACCCTCCAGAGGTGGAAGCAGGATTCACCACGGCTGTCAGCAGCAGTAGGTTCTGGTATTGCTTTCTCCTCTGGCCCAGGATGCTGGATTGCTGGGAAACTTTCTGTGGCTGGGTTGGAAAAGCAGCACTCTCTCCGAGCCCCATCCGCAGGGAAGTCACTTGGCATGGCTCCCTAGCTTCAGCATGGAGAAGGCAGGATACAAGGGGGATTCCTGCTTCTTGTGGAGTGTTTCTCTGTGGCTGCAGTCTCCTGGGGGAGTGAAGGGCTCTTCCTGCTCCCTGGTGAGGCAGCAAGTATTGAACCCGACTGGAGACCTGTTATGGGTTTGCGTTGCTGTCGGTGCTCCTGATTCTGCAGCTTTCTGGGGCTTCATTAACCCAGTTCCTTGATTCACAGCTTGGAGAACTGGAATGGGTTTCTGCAACTAGGAGGCCTTCATGTAAAGCTTGATCTTGGTGTAATTCTCAGTCAGTTTGGTAATTTTATTGGGCCTCAAAGTATTCTGTGGCTGGAGGAAATGCTCTATGTAAAACTCACAGCTTCATCTGGTAGTGATTTGTCATTTACCATGTTTTGGGCTTGCTGCCAGCTCAGCTGTTGCCAAAGGAAAGGAGGACAAGGGAATAAAATGATTATCAGGAAAGGCTTAGAAATGTTGCAAATGAAATAAACGAAGAATAGCTTAAAACTAAGATGAGGATATGTATAATCAATCACAGAAATCGTGGGGGGCAGGCAGCAGGGGGGCTCAGCTACCCCCTAGACCAGAGTCCTTTTCACACTTGGAATGTATCAGTGAGATACATCCCCCTTCAAATATACGTGATCAAGTGGACCACCAAGGCAAAATTTCTTGTGAACCTGTACAATTGTCTCTGTTCTGTGTACCTTTATAGGGGGTATCTATTCTCAGTGATTGAAAAGTCTGTTGTTGTTACTACACCCTTACTCTGTGGTTGGAGCTAAGGGATGTATGGAACGGGCAGAACGGGCAGCCTCTGACCCAGCCTGGACACAGGACCAGCCAGAAGGAGATGCTGCCCCTGGGAGGGTTGTTTGCAGGACTTCCAGGCTGCAGACTGCCCGGGGATTTTCTGTCCCAAGACCCAGCAGCTGGGGAGTGGTCAGTGCTGCTGCAAGCCAGAGCCTGGGACGCCTTCTCCCAGCCACGGATCTGCAAGGCTGGATGGCTGGCCCCTGGCCCCCTCTCTGCATTCAGCACTGACCTGTCTGTTTTTCCAAAGCTGGTGCTGTGTGGGAGGCACCTGGTAATCTCAGAGGCAGTGGTATGGGACTGGGAATCGACTAGTGGAAGAATATTTTTAAATGGGTTGCCTAAATCCATAACTTCTTTGAGGAAGAGTCCTAAGTTTTAATCACAGCATCACCAGGTTGGAAAAGCCCTTTAAGCCCATTGAGTCCAACCGTCCCTGTACTGTGCTAAACCAGATCCCTGAGCACCTCATCTCCCCTCTGTTAAACACCCCTAGGGGTGGGGACTCAGCCCCCTCCCTGGGCAGCCTGTGCCACAGCCCCACAACTCTGCCAGGGAAGAACTTTTCCCTCCCATCTGAGCTGACCCTGCCCTGGTTCCTAATGGAAGGTTTGGTTTGAGGGACTGAGCACTATGGGTGAAAAATGTGTATTCCATCCATCAACTTGCCATGACATATTTAGTCAGTGTAAGGAGTTGTTTCTTTACACTTCCACTACTGGGTTTTAGTCTAATATGCACATTTAGGCAGAATTTGTGACTTTATATTGTGAAAGAATAAAAGGTCAAAAGATAGGGCAAGTCAACAAATACTTTACCCAAATATCAGGCACTTCTAGGTCTTGTAAATTGTTTTGGAGACAGGTCCACAGCTCCATCAGCAGCCAGCTGTGAGGGAAATTTCCTACAACATTTAACATGCTCCTGATTTAACAACTTTCCTCCTCAGCTGTGTGAGATAAGTGAGTGAAATCTAAGGGAGGCAGGAGGAGGGGTGGCTTGCCCAAGGCCGTGCAGGGTCAGGGCCTGTGAGCATGCTGCTACCCCAGCAGCACGTCCCGCTGTGGGTGCACACAGCAGTGTGTGTGTGTATGCTCTCATCCTACCTCGGGACGATCACACTGAACTCTGGCTAGGCAAGAGAGGGGTGGCACTGTGTATGTCGGCCATGCCAAGCACTGGGCCGGGAAGGTGGGGGCACAGCCAGGGAGACATCCTCTCCCTTGCTCATCGGGCTTGGGGCAGGGAGGGCAGGCATGCTGGGGCAGAACCAGATCCCATTTATCTCCCTGGTTCAGCAGTCAGAGGTGAGTGGGGCAGTCCGGACCTGCAGCGAGAGCGGCCGTGCTGTCACCCCACTGCATGGTGCCTGAGGTGCAGGTACAGGCTGCTTATGGGCTTTTTACCTGTTGGTAGAAAGAAATTGAACAAAGCAGCAGCTATTCTGGCAAACTTGCACTTGTCCAGGCTCCAGCTCTGCCAATGATGTCCCAGTTTTCTCAGTCCAGACACCCTCTCCAGTAATGAACTGCAAGGACTGCATCTGCCCTTCTTAATCCACTGTCCTCATCGTGGTTATCTGTCCCACAGTTACAACTGCTACTTTCATCCCTTACTCTCCCTTCCAAATCCACTCTTCCTGCCTTTAATTTTTCTCCTGCTTTGAGATGCATATTACCTTAGCTACTTTTCTCCTGCTGTGCTAAATTGGTCCTTGAGGCAGGCAATGCCTTCCATCATCACATATCGTTGCTGATTTTCCCTTACAGAAAGGAATGCTGCTGTTGAGGGGGTCCTGGCTTGATGATAGGCAGCTTGATGTCTGTTATGGTTGTAGTCTTCAAATACACGAGCAAGAGAAATTTTCTTGTCTTGTGGTCTCTTTATTCTTTCCTGAAGGTGCACTGGTACACTGAGAACAAGGAACTTAAATGGAGCTGGCAGTGACTTCTTTGTGATATCAGCACGCTGGAGTACAGCTCTGTCTGATTCAGAGGCAGAATACCATGGCTCTTAGTGCGAGATGCCCCCCTACCCCCCCAGCTGTTCTCCCCCCAAAGCCTCAGCTGATGTTGAATACTTGTGTGCTCTTAATGGTGGTGAGGGAGGCGACATCTTTTTGGTATAGCTATTAAATAGTGAGCCTGATGGAGGACTAACATGAAGGAAATGTTTAGTTTTGAGACCAACTTCCTTGGTAGTACTTTATACAGTGCTATGTACAGACCTAACTTGGGAAGGGCTGATGTGAACCGAAATCCACAGGGACAGCATATGCTCAAAGACACGTCTGTCAATTGTGCTTGAACTTTTGGTTAGTGAAAGACAGGATCCATTTAGAAAAGGAGATAGGGAAAGGAAGACTGCTGAGAGGCCAAGTAGACATAGGAAGGCAATGATAACCTAGAAAGGGCTTTATATTCTGTATCTGTAGAGCAGTGGCTTACATACTTTTTGGCATTTGGGAAATGGGACTTTCTTTTCCATGCTGTGCTGTAGTACCAGTGTGGATCCAGCTTGCCTAAACATGAAAAACAGAGATGATCACCACACTGAAAACTCTGCTTTTTCATATTTTAGCCACCTGCTATTGTGTTTCCAATCCTTTGAGGACATTTGCATTCAGTGAAGCCTGGAAATGGGATACACTGATGGCAGCTGTTTGGAAGATCAGTCTTTGAAACGAATTTTAGAATGTCTGGGTGTACTATTTGGGGCTGTGTAAGAAGCAAAAAAATGAATATGGTTCAGCCTGGTTTCTTCTGCACTGGAGTCCATCACGATGGCTGTGGTTTAATCCCAGCAGGCAGCCAAGCCCCACGCAGTGGGATGCGGAGAGAGCTGGAAGGGTGAAAGTGTGAAAAGCTCTGGGCTGAGATAAAGATAGTTTGCTCGGTAGAGGCAGGGAGGTGTTCAGCCATCCCTGGGGCAGCGGGGCTTCGACATACCTCGTGGGGACTTGGGAAGACAAATTCCCTAACTCCAACATCCCCCTTTTCCTCCTCCTTCCCCTCAGCTGTTACTGCTGAGCACATATGGTGTAGGACATCCCTGGGGTCAGTTGGGGTCAGCTGTCCTTGCTGTGTCCTCTCCCAGCCTCTTGTGCCTCCCCAGGGAGCAGAAAAAGTCTGGCCACTGCTCATCAATAGCTGAATCATCGGTGTGTTACCAATGGTTTCCATCACAAACCCAAAACACGGCGCCGTACGAAGAAAACGAACCCCACTCCACCCCAAACCAATACAATGATACATCAAAGGTCAAGGTTAAAAAGAAGAACTGATGGGAAGTCAAGATGCCAGAAGGAAAAGGGTGTGTAGGGATCTGACCCACACCTACCAGTCGCACCTTGCTGAGAGGCTGAAGTGTTCTCCATTTGTCCCTGCTAGCTCCCTCAGAGAGGGCTGTTAGCAGCTGATAGTGTGAAAGAGAAAGTGTGTTTACCTCCTTTCTCGTTGGTTCCTGACATTGTGTGTACACTCAGGCTGCAGAGGGTCACACAGCAGCTTTGTTGGAAAGATTAAGAAGTGAAGGTAAATGGTGTGGGGCTGGCTAGGATTCATCTGCTGCCGTCCTTGGAGACATTCAAACCTGACCTACGTTCAGAGTGCTCCTGCTTTGAGTAAAGGTTGCCAGCTTGCCCTCTAAGGGCTCTTTCAAGCAAAATTTTTTTATGATTTGTGATAAGAGAAATTTAGAAAAAAAAAGTTTGACTTATTAATTTATCCTGCCTAGGTGTTTCTTCAGCATGTGCTTGTTTATTACTGCATTTCTGTGAGAATACCCCATTTTGATTAACTGCCTGGAAAGACTTCTGATTATTTAATTATATGCTTATGACTAATTCATGCTCCTTCCAGATGAGCGAGTCAAAATCTAGGGTAGCTGGCTATGAGTTACACACCCAATCTGAAAATTAATTTTCATTTATTTTCTTATCCTTAATCTGAACTGCAGGATTTATCTAATGTTTTTGTCTTCTCAAAAACAAGGAAAATGCCATTTTTAAGCCTTCCTTAGTAGAATAATGGTAATGTGCTTTGGAAACAGGAAAAGCAGAAAGCAAATATTTACATTTCTAAACAAAATATCTATCCAAGCAGGTAATCGCTCTGAGAAAGACAGAGGGAATGTCCTGAGGCTGACAACAGCCCATGAAGGCTTCCAGGAAGACTCTCTAGGCACATCAGAGTTTTCTCACGCTAGCAAACAATCCTATTTTCAGAGAATCACAGGGTAGCTATGGTCAGAGTGCACCCCCCCCGCTCAAGCAGGGTCAGCTACACCAGGCTGAGTTTTGAGTATCTCCCCTGATGGAGAGTCCACGGCTCTTTGGGCAGCATCTGCCAGTGTTTGACCACGCTCACAGTGGCAAAGTGTTTCCTTACATTCCAATGGAGCTTCCTGTGCTTCAGTTTGTGCCCATTGCCTCTTGTCCTGACAGTGGGCTGCCATGGATAAGACCCCCCAAGGTGTCTCTTCTCTAGACTGATGAGTCTCAGCTCGCTCAAACGCCTCATTTTCCAGCCTAGGAGAGCAGTTCCTCAAGGCAGAAGCTGCAACAAACCTTTTCCTGTAAGATGACTTCTGACTTTCGCCCCAAAGCATGGTTTGTGAGACACCACAGGGGTGCTCAGAGAGCCCCATGTGCCCAGTGAACGATGCCCACTGCTTGCAGCGTTCCCAGTGAACCAGCCTCAGGGCTGCAGAGCAGGGGCTGGGGGCTCTGGGCACAGCCCTGGTGCGGTGAGCAGCTGGGGGGGCTCCGCTCTGTGCGTGTTTCTGAACAGAGCTCCCTGCTAAGTTCCCAGCCTGGCCAGTTTCTCCACTGCTGCCAGCTGGCAGAGGTACCCAGTTCACCTGCCTGGGACGTGTTCAGGACACGGGAGGTCAGAGTCCTGCCTCAGGTGTCTAAGTTTTACCTTAAGTTTGATAGTCACGGCAAGCTGCTCCAGCCTGAAGCCAAGGATGCGTCCTGTTGGTTTTGTGGTGTAGTGAGCTGGGAGGGGGAGGGCTGAGATCAATCAGCACATGGAGCATCTGTGGGCATATGGACATTCTCTTTATGTATAAAGCAGTTGCGAATTAAAGCTGATTAGAAAAAAGAAGAGCCACAAAAATGAGACTCTTTCTGATGACAGGATCAACTTCTATTAAACTATATGCAGTTTAGAGTTTGCTGCCTTAAGAGGCAAAAAGCAATCTTGATTTAAAACAAACAAATAAATCTCCCTTTTTTCCTGTTTGCTTATGCCACTATTCCCACTATGTAATCTGAGCATAAAGGAAAGCACGCTGCTAAACTTTCTGAAGCCTTCATTTAGCATCTGCATGAAGAACTTTAAAAGAAATAATACAAACAAGTTGAATGTATATAAGGAGTCTTGGAAGATTGTATCACAGATAAGGAAAATGCTTAGGATTTTCTTTTTGTATGTGTAATGCCTTTGCAACCTACTCGCAACATTATTCCCTGCATGAGGGCCCCCTAATTATTTCATCATGCAGCAGGAAATTCTGGTAGGTCATATATAAACAGCCCGAGGCAGAGACCTCTTCATCAGATAGAGCGTGACATCTGACATCTGTGCAGCCTGCCGTTCGCATGCCACAATTAGCCAGGCAGCCCAAACACTAGCTAATGCAGGAGCAACTGGGAGCGTGGGGCTAACTGGTGGTGGCAAAGGTCTCCCCTAATCCAAACCTAAAACTTCTGCATCCTTTCCCTTTCCTGCTAGCCACGTCCCACCCCTCGCCTGGCCGAGCCCACAGCGGGCTCGGTCACGGTGCGGTGCCAGCCTGTCCGGTGGGAGCCTGACCCTGCTCTGCACAGAGGTTCTCCCCAGGGATGGGGGATCCATGCACCGCTTTGTCTACATGTGCCTCCTGGCAGAGCTGGGCCCCGTGGCAGCTGTGCCACAGCCAGGCTGTTGCTGAGCCTGTCAGAGGGACTGCACGCTCGCTGCGTGAGCCGGGCCCGGTCTGGTGCCGCGCTCGGAGCAGCTCCTGGCACTGGCTCGGAGCAGCTACTGGCTACCCTCAGCAAAGGCACCAGCTCCTGGTGCCGCTGACTGAGAGCCCAAGGTGCTGTGGTGAGGAATGGCTGGAAGTAGGAGACACCTAAAAATCAGGTGAAGGTGACAGATTAGGGCTCTGCATCAGACATGATCCATGACCCTTATTTTCCCTTCTCATTTTGTGGTTTCTCAAAAAAAGGCAGATTATTTTTCCTTGAATGAGTAACAGTCAGTGGTGTTTCCTTGGAATAGACAATGGCTTCTTAGGGAAACAGGAGCAGCCTGGTGAGGAGTTTGAGGAGCACAGGGAAAGGCCATGCCAGCAGTCGCCACTCTGCCCTTTGGCCTTCCTTTTACCTGGCATTCCCTGAATTCCCTGCATCTCCACGTCCCGCTTTCCCTGCTGCCTGCCCAGGCCATGCTGTGTGGCCAGGAGAACTGCAACAGCATCGCTAGCTCCGGCACCTGGTTAGCTCATCTCTCCTTCTTGGATTAAAGTGTTAGACTGCATAAAAGCCATAGGAAAATTGCATTTCAAGGAAGGTTTTAGGGAAACAGCAGTTCCCTAATGTGACATGATTTTTTCCCTCCAGTGTATATTTCCACTGCCTTCAAGTACACAAATCTATTTCATTATTATTGTTATTGTTCAGACTGTTGGATTCTGTTTTAATGTGTCTTGGCTGTTTTGAATCAAGAATGTTTTTCTGCATATTTTTTGACTTCAGCTCTAACTTTAAGCCCAGTCCTAGAAAAATCCACGTTCAGCAGTTTTCTGCACTGTGTCCAAATCTATTTACACAGGAAAATGTTCTTTCTATTATCACATTTAAGGACACGATAAATCCCACAAGTTTTAAGAAATTGAGGATGGTAACAGTACTTGAAGGCAGACTTTTAGTGCAAATACTGGACTGCTGAGGCTTGACTGCTGAATCTCCTACTGCAAAATCTTCTTCAGACAAACAATCCATCATCAGTCTTTTGTCAAATGTCAGTCATTTAGTAATGCTAAGGATCCCTGAAAAGTCACCTTCCCTGCCCCTGGTTAAGTGACTGGATCAGGCTGAGCTTGTTGGTTGAAAAGTCAGCTATTTTAAAATCAAAGTGTGTCACTGGCTGAAATAGGTTTCTATTTCCCTCTGCTGTTTTCTGGTGTACTTTTTACATGATTTATATTTTTAATCAGATTTTTTCTCTAACCTAACATTTCTTTATTGCATCATCATAAACTTCAGTATGAGTGCCTTCACTTCTAGTTTTAAGATGGCAACATGAAACATTTTTTGCACTTAGTGGAAGTGTACAATTAAATATCTGAAGTGGACTTTTTACAGCCTCCCTCTACATCTTTAAGACTCTTGAATAATCCTGATCTCGTGTACCTGTGCTTATTCCTGAGTTGGGGAATACTCCTTATCACTCCTTTGTTTCAGGGTTAATAAAATGAAATATCTATCCATAAGACTTTCAGTGTTTCAGGAAAATGAAAATATTATCTAAAACTGCCCTTGTCCTTATGGGTGACTGATCTTCCCAGATGTCAACTGGGAACATCAAACAGCGGACACAACAGGCCCAGGAAATTCCCAAAGCACATTGGAGATAACTTCTTGGTGCAGGTACCAAGGGAGCAGACTCCTAGGCTTGCTTTTTGTAGTCAGAGAGGGACTGGTGGGTGAAGCGGTGATTGGTGGCTGTCCTGCTCACAGTGACCACAAAGTAGTGGAGCTTCACATCGTCGATGACAGCAGAAAAACTGCTGGCAAAGCTTTGTCCCTGGGTGTGGGGAGAGCAGACTTGGGGCCACTGCAGGAGCTGCCTCAGGAGGTCTCCTGGAATCTGCTTTTGAAGGTACTGGCTCTAAGAATGCTGGTCACTATGTATGAGCTGTCTCCTAAGAGTGCAGGAGCAGGCAGTTCCAAAGCGTGGGAGACACAGGCCTTCATCAGGAGAACCGTGGGCACTTGACAAGCCAGCAAGGTTGGACAAGGTGACCCGTGCATGCTGTCTGAGGATGTGGTGAGAAGAGGCTGAGCCACATGAACTCAAAGCTGTTGTCTCAGGAAACAGTGCCAAGAATGGCACCTCTGTGGAAAATAACACAGCTCAGGCAATGGCTGCCATCTGGAAATGGCTCTGGACATCATCTGGGCATGGCTGTGTAGGTGCTGAGGAAAGAGCGTGGCAGGGGATGAGAGTGGCATTGAAACAGTGCAGCAGTGAGCAGGCAGACCGATGACATGGAGGCCAGTTGTCCTGGTCCTGGCCAGGCCAGAGTCAGCCTCCCCAAGCAGCCAGCCCAGGTGAGCTGAGTCAGCCCAGGTGAGCTGACTTAGCCCAGGTGAACTGAGTCAGCCCAGGCTATTTCCACACCACCTAACATCACTCCCCATAAAAAGGTTGGGGAGGGGCCAGGGCTTGGTGTCTCCTGCACAGTCTGGGTGTGGCTGGGATGTCTGACCCTTGTGTTGAGCAGCGCTCTGTAGCACTGGAGTCGGTAAGGTACTCTGCGTTATCACCGGGTGTGAGTGTGCTTGGCTGTTACTGGTCTGTGTTTGTGGTGGAGGCTTGAAGGGCTGGGGTAGTGGTAGAGCACAGGTCTCATAATTGTGAGTTTGAGCCCTGAGCTGGGTGCTGATATGAGAACTGTTGTCCTGGAGCTGCACTGAATTGCCTCTTTCCAACAAGCCCCTTTGAGGGGGAAGTGGTGTCAGGTGGTGTGGAAGCTGCCTGGGCTAACTCAGCTCAGCTGTGCTGGCTGCTTGGGGAGGTTGATTCTGTCCTGGCCAGAACCAGGACACCAGTGTGACTCCATGGTGAGCTGGAGGTGGCTGCAGGCAGCCATGTGCAGCTTTACATGTGTGTGCATGTAAGGAAAACAGCAGACCTGGGGTAGATGTGAGCATGCCAGAATTTGAGAGGGTGAGATGGTTGCTGGTAGCTGGTATCAATGGAGAAGAAAGGAATACCAAGATAGGTGATGGAGAGTGCAGGAAAACTGGTGTCTTTGATCTGGCTGTGGAGAGAACCACTGTGGGAAGCTGTCCTAGCTGAATGAAGTGTTTGAGGAACTGGAGGAGTGCAGCACCGTGTCTGGATTAGCTGCATTGCCAGTGCTGAATAAAGTTCTCAGGAGCGTGTTGACAGAGCCAGAATGAGTTTGTTGCCTGACAGCAGTGGAAAGCAAGTCTGCAACCATATTGGGTACCCTCAGAGGCCTCTAACTCTGTCCTTGGTTTAATTTGCAGGTAGATTACATGTTATTGCAGTTCTGTCATGATGATTGATTTTTAATTGTTTTTATTGTTAATTTTGCTGGGAAATGCTAGTATGGAGAATCAGAATGATTTAACTGGAAACATGCTTGTTGCTCGTGGTAGACTTTATAAGCCACTTTTAACTGAAACACTGAATGTAATAAGTATGTGCATGCAAGGTGATGGAACTCAGTCATGGGACTCAGCAGCCTGCACAAGGGGCTTCTCAGGCATCCGTTAGGGCTATTCTGGCTGCTCCAGTGGCAGAAGAACAGGCAGGGGCGTCTGTGGACATGGACTGCTAAGGAGAGGAGTGCATTACTGGAAAATGTGGCTCTGTGTTCTGGAGCTACAGTTGTCTCCATGCAGCCTGGGGCACAAGAAGGGTGATGTCCCACGTGGTGAGGCAGGAGGGCCCTGGACTTCCCACGCTGGAAAGGATTGCTTAGGCATGGAGTGATTCCCATGAGCTGCCCAGGAGATCAGATTCTGTGTAGTATGGAACAGTTTTTGTAGGTTGCTAGGAGATAGAAAACATGGGAAGTACTATAGTAAATTCAGTACTATATTTTTTTGAGCCTGAGTTGTGGTTTTGGTTTGTTCTATTTGGGTTGTTTTGGTGGTTTTAGTTATCTTGCAGTGCTTGTACTCCTCTGAGAGCACCAGAGCACCAATACCTCCTTTTGTAGGTTGGGCTAATCTACTGAGGTGACTGTGGGTGAACTTTGCTTTTCCTGTCACAAAGCCTCACTGGGTGGCTTCGGGGTGTGTGTGTTCTTTTAGCTTTCTGCCAAGTGCACTAGAAGCCTCTAACAGCTTTCTAGCTACATGGCTATTTCATCTCTGCTGCTACGTGCTGCTCGGTGTCCACGGCCTGTCCCTGCCAGCAAGGGCTGCTGATGGCTAAAGCTGTGAACTCCCTGGATCCCAGGGGAATGCATCCACATGAATGATGGGCTTGTAAGCGAGCTGGTATTGCTGCACCTCTAGAAGCTGTGGGTGTCTGTTTGCCTGGTTCATTGACTTGCCTTCTATCAACAGAAGGCATTGAGTTCTGACATAATCACACTTCTGAGAGCATGGATAAATGAGTGTCAGCACACATCTCTTTACAGATAAGCTGAACAGATTGCAACTGGTTCCTGTCTGTTTTGCTCCTGCAGCTCACCTGACTGCACTGGCTGTGGCATGCTGTGGGATGGCGTGTGCCGTGTTGCTCAGTGTAACACTCTCACAGCTCCTTTCTGAGGGAATGTGGGAATCTGAAGGTCTGACTCCATGGATGTTGCACTTTCTGACTCCAGTTTGGAAAGCCTCTCAGGAAAGGTTCTTGCATGCATACTTCAGTAATGCTGAGACCCCTGGGATTCAAGAGCCAGTTAAGTCCTGGCCTGATAACTGTTCCAGTTCATCATGTGCTAGGGGTATTTTAGAGCTGGCAGTTGGACCACATGTTGGACACATGTGGTTATGCATCAGGAGAGCCAAACCTGTTCTGTTCTGGGGCTTCTGCCTCCTCCATTCTAGGTTCAGGGGGACTTCTTTGCTCCACAAGGCAGAATGAAGTTTTAATTAAATTTCACTGGTTCTTTAAAGCATACTGGCAATTAGCTGTGTCTGAGACAAAATTCTGAATCAACTGCTGGGTTTCTGGGGAAAACAAGAATATTCCCTACAGGTGTTTGAGTGGGGTTTGCTGCTGGCTCCTGAATCTAACGATCAGCAGATCTGTGATCTTGCCCAAAGCAGAAGCCTTTTGCATTTTCTTGCCTTCTTTCATATCCCTTGCTATGCAGCTTGGCTTCTGAAATCAGCTCTGTAAGTCTCTCATATCAATTTCCTGCCAGCATAGAAGTGTCCAGCAGATCTCCTTGGTTCTCTGGTAGAAACATGCATCTTTGGTTGTAAGAGTGAAACACTTGGCTTAAATGAAGCCTCTTCATGTTACAGCACGTATGGATGGTACCTGCTCAGTGACATGATGGAGCAAAAAAAAATCCATTTACAGTTTGTCTCTAATCTCTACAAACCTCTTAAGTCCAGCATCTTTTGGAATCTGACACCCTATGAGGATGTGGTAGGTAATGCTCCCACAGTGTGAATGGGAACAGGTTTTTGTCCAGTGCTTGTGTGGAATCTCCTAGAAATGTAGCAAGAAAGTGGAGTGTGTGGAGGCAAAAGCTGGTGTCATGGCATCTGGGCAACACTGATGAATATCTCAGTCTGAGCTTGATGCTGCTTACCTGTGCCTTTAAAAATCCTTCACTAATGAAAGTTGAAATTTAATCATTAGTAATTATGTCATCAGCACCATCTGTTGGAAATAGTTGAGACCTGAGATGCTGAAGCTTTTTGAGCAATTTTGCCCTTCTGCACCAGAAAGTGTGTGCAATGAATACCTCCTGTGGTTGTCTTAGAGATCTTTATTTTCGCCTAGTATTTCTCTCTCTGCACCGAAGTCCTATAATTATTGCTGAGGAGGAATGAGAAATATCTGTCTTTAATGGGCACTGCATAAATTTATGCTCAAAGAGAATTATCACTGGAGATGGTACAGGAAGAGAACTGTATTCCTGTTTAAAAGATCTAAGGGTACATGAGTTGAAGGTAAAACTTAAAATAAAAATCCTTTGTAGGGATGGGAATTTCATGAATGACTTTCTTTTCCTCTTTCCCTCTTTAATGAAGAACACAAGTAAAATTGCAGATTCAAACACTTTTGAGTACTGGGGCAGGCAGGGGGTTGATTAGAGTTCTCTAATTATAACTAATGACAGAAATAACATAGGCTCCTGTTTTGCCTGGGTGATATACGAATTGAGCCACCTCCTATAAATACAGCATGTCTCCCCTTGTTTTCTTGTGGCAGATGATAGGAAACCACTTGGTACCCATGTGGCTGTTTGGGATCCTCGGGAGCTGGTCACCTCAGCCTGCCCCAGCGTGGGGGCCTGTTTGCTGGACTCTTGGTGCCTGGTGTCCAGCAGTGATGTGGCAGCTGGTGTTTGGGATGAAAGCTGGTCGTGTGGGCTGGCTCCCATTTCAGCTCCAGTCCCACTGGGCTGAGACTGATGCCCTGCTTAGGGCTCAATGTACCTCCAGGAGCTCTGACCTGGGCACTTTGGTGCTTCCATATGTTGTGCTGCATCAGTGGTCATGGGCAGACAGGAATCTTCTGTGGAATTGGGAATGCTGCTGCTGTGGTTCTATTCCAGGACTCCTTGTGTGTATTAAAACACACTCAAACAGTGTTTACTCCAACTGTGTGTGTGCAACTCCGTAGGAAGCACGGGCCAGGAAAACTTGCTTTGTGCTTAAACAGTCAGAACAAGACACTTAAAAGTGCATTTATTCCCCTGCATCTCTCCTGATAAGCCCTGTCTCCCAAGCTTCGTTCAATAAGCGGAGTTGTCTGCTCTTGCAGTGTGGGACAGCACAGTGCCTGGGATCTGGGAGCCAGGGTGCCGTGCACAGCTCATCCCTGGGCAGGATCCTTATTCTGCTCAGCAACTCCTCGTGTGTGGGAGTGTTTTTAAGTAAGGACTTGCATCACCATTCCTATTAAAAACCATATATTCTGATCCCATTTACTTTGTCTGCTAACAAACATAATCACTGTAACAGGCACCTTGTGCCATGAAGCAAAATCCTGTCACCAAGGGAAGAAAAATGACAAATATTTTTGTTATGTATAATTCTCTGTCAATATTTATATAACTCAGTTCCCCAGGTAGCTGTTAGTGAAATTACAGAGGAGAAAAAGAATCCTCAGGCCTGTACCTGACTCCAAAGGAAACAAACCAGTGTGCATCCGTAGCAACCACAGAGCAGGATGAGCAGAGCAGTAAAGTATGAGGTGAGGAGGAGCTGTGATGCAGCAGGGCTCTGGCTCTGTGGCTCTTCCACCACCATTATTGGAATCCTTCATCATGTGGAGGGCTTCCTAAGCCAAAGTTGCTCCACTTGCACCCTGGGTCCCAGCTCATCCTTGCCCTGGCCAAGCAGAGGCCCTGGTGACTGTGGCCAGGGCAGCCAGGGCTTGGGATGGTTGTTCCAGCCAGGGCAGTGAGGGAACAGGGCACCAGCCACAGCTGCCCCCAGCTTGTGCTGAGCCTTGCTGGCTGGGCAGCTGGGTGGAGTGCACAGCTGACTCCTGCTCTGTGGCCGTGCCCTTGGCTTTCCAGAACAGGGTGTGGGTCCCTCCATGGGGCACAGCTGTCCCTGCTGAGCAGCATCTGGCATTTCCCCAGGTTTCCCTTATGGCCACCAACCCCATGGGGCTTGCTAAGGTTAGCTGGAGCCGCTGGAGATGGAGAAGAGATGTGTTTTTATTGCTGTAAACATGGTGAGAAAGGCAAGATGCAGTAACAGCACAGAAGAGAAGCAACAGTCTGGTGTGCAGACCACAACTGATGATCACCTTTTAATTTCCCCAGGGCATCACATGTTTATTGCAATGTTAAAATCTATTGTCTCACACTTCCTTTAGGCTAACCCCAGAATTTGTGAGAAAAAATCCCTTCTTGTAGAACATACATTGTAAATCCTACTTTGTTTAAATAGGGGTCTGAGCAGAACTTGGTGAAATTCAGAGTTTTAGCTTTGCAGTCATGGGTCTGAGTAGTGTGGCTTTGCTGAAAATGAAAGTATCCATGCAGACGTGCTGCATAGCTCCTTAAGCCCCAGGAGAGAGTTAATGTGCAGTGCATGTGGTTAAGTGTAACTGTGGAAGTAGCCCAAATGAACTGCTTTGTAAAACATGGATTTTTATGTTTTACTCCAGGACACAAAGGAGCAGAATCAATGTTTTTGTGAGACATGGCATGCAGGCAGGAGTAACTGCAGGTTGCTGCACAAGAGTAATTAGTAACTTTTCAAAGGAATTAAACGTTTGTGATGTAAGTGGGTTTTTCCTGTTGTGAAGATGCACATTTTGAAGTCCAGCCTGCCCTGCTCTGCCCTGGCTGTGGGGCTCTGGGCTCCCAGGCACAGTGTCTGTGCATGAGCTAGGGCCCTGTGCTGGGACTCCCCAGGGCTCAGCAGCCTCTCAGTACAGCATCACAGCAGGATCTTGGATTGTGCTTCTCCCAGCAGCACCTGCTGCCCCTCGGGGACAGGGTTTTGTCAGGGGAGGCAGAATATGGGAGAAAAGGGGAATAAGTGGTGGTAAATCAAAAAAAGTGCAATCTTTCAAAGGTTAATAATCTTGTCTCCTTTTCTTGTTGCTGTTTGCAAAGTGAGTTGGAGCTGTGGTGTATCCCTTAGATGACTGTACTGGGAGAAACTGGGATGTGTCACCTGTGGTGTGCCAGGCACTGGACCACATCTGCAGCATGTGGTCAGTGTGGGCCCCGTGCTGGGGGGCTCTTCCAGGAAGGACTGTGTGTGCCTCCCCTGCAATGACGTGACTGCTAATTAGTCTCAACATTTGGCAGAGTAATTCACAGGATGTAGAAGGTATGGTGTGGCCTGATGGCTGGTTACAGCTGACATCCTCTAATAAAATGTAGTTACCTTAGTGGTGTCCTTAACTGAGATTAGTGGGTATTTTGCAAAATAAGGCAGCAGAGAGCGTTCCAGGTAGAGGAGATACTGACTAGGGAAGACAAATAATTTTTACAGGAGTCTGATTCTTACAAGAAACTTAAACATGAAGTTTGCCTTTAATTTTTCAGTCTCTTTCAGAGTACAGACACAAAGACAATGCAAAATGCAGCTCACTCTGTATAGTCAAAGCATTTGAGCTATGTACTGTTCCTTGGTTACGCCCTTGCTTATGCCTTAAGTCCCTATGATTTAGGTAATAAGGGCCATGAAATGACTCTTGTATTCAGTTTAAGTCAGGTTTTGGGTTTAAGTCCTCTGGTTAGGGGCTCAAGATGGGGTAACTGGCATTTCTGCTTCAGTGGCCAGAGGAACTTGAGTCACGTACCTTCATTAAAAAAATCTATTTAATTTCTATAATAGATATTTATTATACTCTATAACTTGTGGTTATTTATATGATATTTGCAATTTATTTCTGACTGACCAGGCTATCAAATGTGACTCTGATCAGACTGGTGTGCCTTTGGGTATCCTTGTAACATGTGACTGCTGTCCACTGCAGTGGAGGTCCAGTGTTCTCTCCAGGAGCTCTGTTTCTGTCTAGCTGGTGATGAACTGTCACTGGTGGCTAACAGGCTGAAGGTCTGAGCAGTGTTTGTTGTAGGTACTTTCATGTGTACAGGGAACACTTACGTGGGGTTATAAGTAGTCTATTGCCCCAAAGATCTCTAACAGACTAAGAATTAACAGTTGATGTAATTGTTTTTAATAATTTATCAACTGTTATAAACTACTTATAAATGGAACTTCCATATACAGTCTGGTTTTTATTAACTCCCTAGTAGGGATTTAAATTCTGTGTTTATTGGGAACTGATACAGCATACAAGCAATTGCAAGACAATAGTGATGTCAAGTAAAAGCATAAAATCCTGAAAGGGAGTGGTTGTAGGGAAATGTGGTGTAGCTACAGGAAAAAGGTGGGATTTTCCTGGAATGCCTTCATTTTTGGGTCCTATGCCCATCTGCTATGTGCTGTAACATAATACAGCAAGTGGCATGTTAACACTGAGATTAACTGAGTCTCCAGTGGCCTACTGTAAAAACCCTTTGAGCAGAGAAGCTATGGATCATCATGGGCAATTTCTTCTGTGTTAATTTCTGCCTTGGGCCACACTGTATTGCTGGGAGGAGTATCCAGATCCTTCCAAGCTGTTCTATTTGCTGTTATTCCTTTTGGAATCCAAGTTGTGTGGGGTATTTATTCTTCTTGTTGAGAACTTGGCTGACTTGGACAACTCACTTGTTTACTGCTGCCCATCATGAGACCTTGATGTATCAAGGCCCAGAAAATCCAGTGGTCTCATTTCAGCATCACCATTTCATAATTTAAGGGATTAGTTCTGCTGAGCTCTGTGATTGTTTTCTCCTCCTTCCTTTTCCCTTCCCCTTGTGCTGTTAGGTGCCTGCACATCAGCCTGTGCTGTGCTGCCCAACAAAGGGGCTCTGGAGAGCGCAGCTGGGGCTCCCTGCAGCCAGAGCTGAGCAGCACCAGCACCTTGGGCCTGGGTAAAATCTGTCGGTACAAGGAGACTTCCTGGCTGTCAGGGCAGAATTCTTCTTATGCTTTCAATTTTGTGATAGCAGAGGATGACTCTTCACTTTGCAACACTGTTCTCAGAGTCACTTAAGCGTTTCACTGTTGTCCATGGTAATTATGGTTGGTGCCATTTTAAGACACAAGTAAGTGCTAAGGCTCGTTGTGCAATGCACTTGAATGAATCTATATATAATAATAAGAGTACCTTGCTCCAAAAAGCCGGGGAGGCTGCAGGGGTGCCTGAGATCATCTTTTCCTACCTTTCCATTTCTGACCTTCCTTTTGGCTTTAAGACACAGTGCCCTGCAAGTGCCTTAGTATTTTATGTTACTTGCAGGGCTCAAGAGTGATGCTGAGTTGCTGATAATGATGTGAATGTCGGTTGCCAATGCAGTGTACCATTAATGCAGGCTCCCTCTGGCTTCCCTTTGCCTTCTCTTGGACCTGAGCTCTGTTCCTATCTGCTGTGGTTGCTGGAGGCTTTGGCAGGGAGTTCTGGGATGAGTCACCAGAGGAGCAGCAGAAACAGAAAGCAGATGAGAGATAGATGACTTTTTAATAAAAAAAATAAATATGAGTTTACATGAGAAATTACTCTTTTGGGCTGGGAGGGAAAGCAGTGATTGGAAAACTGTGTCCGATGGCTGACTCCAGTGCCTGCCCTTGGGCTGGTGACAAGGGAGAGGATTTGCTTTGAAGCAAGATGGGGATTCCCATCCAGCTGAGCTTTGTTACCCTCCATAAGTGCTGGGTGTGTTGAGGCTTATTTGGGGTAGTTCTTCATAGCCTTCCACACAAAAAGTCATACCTCTGGCACTTAAAGAAAGCATAAAGATCTATGTCTATGAAACTCCTTAATTCTGTGTGGCTGTGAAATCCAAGTCCTTAAGGAAAGGAGGTCTTGGGGAAGAAGACCTGTCTGCGATGCTGTCAAAGGTCCCTCAGTGTCCATGAAGACCTGTCTGCAATAACTCCTTCAATGGACAGCATATTGAAGGACAACGCCCTTGTCGCTCAGGACCCCATGCTTGGCTGCTAAGGGGAGTGTTCTCATGTATCTGTACCAGACAGATCCTGGGTGACCAGCCCCGGGCTTTGTGCTTTTCCCCAGACATATAAATGCAGTTGTCAACTATGGAAAGCTTAAACTTTGTCCAAAAGGAATTATTGTAAAGAGCAGATATGTGATAGAATAGTACAAAAGCAAGGAACAACAATTTGTTAGCATTGTGAGTGAAGTATCTATCAGTGATGCTGGGGGTATGGCCTCTCTCATTCCTGGTGCAACCCCCTACAATGTAAATAAATGACACAAGAGATGGACGTGGTCCAAAATGTCTTTATTTGTCACCAGTGGGATGATGCATATCTACAGTGCTCTCACTGACAGCATTTTCTTCTGCTTCCCTATTATGATTCTCTCACAGTTAGTATCTGCACACATCAAGACACAATAAAACCTTTTCCTTAAGAGGGGAACTTCGTAAATAGAAATAACCCAGCCAGGAAACCACTTCCAAATAGGGAAGAGATCCCAGTCCTACTTACATCTCACATAGAGGTGTGTGGAGCTCTGTCTGTAGCCATGGCTTTTCCAGCAGTGGTGTTGCAGTGTGAGCTGGTGGGAGGTACCAGCATGGGCCAGTGAGAGCTGTGTTGGCTGGTCTTCCACTCGTTGTATCCTCTCCTAGAACTTGGTCTTGAAGCCAGTGGCTTTTGGTCAGGAGAGCCAAGGCAGACATCTAGGAGTGGTGAACAGGAGCAGCTGGCTTGGGATGGATGCATGCGTTTGCCTGGGAGAGCACTGCACACTGACAAGCTGGTGACTGTAAAGAACAAAGAAGGGCTGATGTGTGTAGGTGTGTAGGAACCAGAATTAGTCTGAAAAAAACATTTTGGGGCAGGATGACATAAAGAGGCTTTACTGGGCTAGTGCCAGGTGTCTGCTGTAGGGCCTCAGGGTTGGATTTGGAAATAGAGAGAGATCTCCCAGTGTTATGAGAGATAAGTAGCACCAGTAATTGTATCATTATGGGAGACTCTTTAACTTTCCAGATATAGATTGGAGAGCAAATGCTACTAAAAATTATGGGGTCCAGATATTTATGCTTGTGTTGGTCTCCAGGATTCTTTGCATGTGGAGGAGCTTTGGAATTTATTTAAATCAAAAGTGTAAAAGCTATCTGGAATCTGTGTGTCAGACAGAGGAAAAAGCCATTGTGGGAAATGACTCCAGACCAACTGGATAAATACCTCAAAAGGGCACTGAATAAATAAAGAGCCTATAGTGAAAAGAAAGAAATATTAACCCAACAAGCAAAGAGATAAAGTGAAGGTTACCAAAGACCATGTGAGCTATATTTTTGAGTGAAATTCAAAGGTTTTTCAATAAAGTCTGCACAGAGACTGAAAAAAGAAGTAAAAGGTAATTTAAAATGTATTTATAAACTGATACAATGATAAACTCATGCTTTGTCCACATTTCCCATAAATACTATTTCTGCCTTGTGGGCAGATGCTAGATGGCTAAGGGGACAGGATAGGGAAAATGATCTGTGCTAGGGACAGTCTTTGGTGGGTTGACCCCAACCAGGAACTAAGCACCTACTAATCCCTTCCTCACTCCTCACCCCAAAGCCAGATGGAGGAGAGTATCAGAAGGGCAAGAGCCAGAAAAGCTAGAGGGAATAAAGGCAGTTTAAGGGAAAGGGGGAATGTCTTCTCCCCAAACTTCTAAAGAAATATCTTCTAAGGAAACGAAAACTTTGTCACTTGGGTCATTTCTCCCTGTCCTGGGAACTGGACACAGCCCTGCTCTGGTGCAGGGCTGGGGGGCTGCCTGCTCTGGCACAGGGCTGCCACACTCCTGCCAGGAGCACAGCCTTCAGCTGGAATAGCTACAGAAAGGTCCGAAGCCAGATGGTGGCATTGGAGCCTAAATGACTCAACTGAAATACTTTAGTCTTAAATTCCTCCCTCATGTTACTCCACGAAAACCAATTCATTTGTCCTCCTGAGCCAGCATCCTTCTGAACTTGGCCAAACCTCTTCACCTGGTTACTGTTGCTGCAGATGGTTTTAGAATAGGTCTTCTTCCCAAGCCCTCCAGGTGCGTGTTCCAAGAGCACGGCCAGTGTGCAAAGACTTGTTATTGGGAAAAGACCTGTCCCCACCTAGAAATCCACACTCACCCTGAGAACAGTTTTTATTATGTATTCACAGTGGGTCTGATAAAGCTGGGAGGTTTTGAGACAAACATCTCATTTTTACCTGTTTGAATTTGCCATGTTTTGCTTGCAGCAAATTCTGCTAGGTGCTAGGAGCGCTCTCTTCCCTGGAGATGGGGAAGTAACACATGACTATTGCTCCTTAATTTTAATTTTTTTAAAATTAATTTTGCTGCTGGAACATTTATCTTTTCAGTAATCCCAGTGTTTGAAAAAATTCAGAACTGCAGTCACTGAAGTGCACAAACATTTGGCAGCAAAACTTCTGCTCCGATTAAGAAGCACTGGATGGCTTGACAGACAGCAGCCAACAAGGTCCCTTCTCTCCTGGTCACTGGTTCAGATCCAGACCAGATCGATAATGACCAGCTGCTCTCTCAGGGGAAATGTGGTGCAGCTACTCAACGCAAGCCAAGTGCTGTTGGAGAATGAGTGGTCCTCCCACCTACAGCCTCGCCTGCTGCTAAGCTAATCTCCAGTCTCAAAGGCAAGGTGGTGGGCTGGGAGAAACATGGGGAGGATTAGGCAAGTGTCAGAGTGGGGCTGGAGAGCTCTCCTGCCAGTATCACGCTTTGCACTTATCATTTCCATTGCAGATGCTTTGGTAAGTGTCGGAGTCCCACTGAGAGGGTGCTGTGCAGCCTTGTCTTACAGGCAGGGAGAGACACAGAAACTTCCCCCTCACTTCTCACCCAGAAGTAACCTGAGTGAATTTCCTGGAGTTACTCCAGGTAAAAGCTGGGGACATAGTCTGTGTGAAAGCAGCTCTCCAGAAATGCCACTTCCCGTGGCCTGTGTCACCTTACAGTGCCACGTGAGTCATCGTGAAACGCAGTGATGCTGTATGGATTGGAAGGGTTTCTAACACTGATGCTAAAGTCAAAGTGGAACAGAGTACAGGTGGCTGAACATTCAGCTTTTCTTCGGGCAGGCGTGTGTGTGGGGTGAGTGTGCTGGTGCTCGGGCACGGTGTTCCTTTCTGCAGGCTTCAGTTTGATGGTATTTAGGATTTTAAGAAGCAGCAGTACCCTGCCAGGCACTTTAGGTGCTTTTTTCCTGTGTTCCACGAAGGAACACAAAAACCAGCACCGGTGCTGAACCAAACAGCGGACCAACATGTTTTGGGAAGGAGTCATCCTTCCGTTGGGAGATCCAGGGCTCGTGGTGGGGGGTCAGGGCTGTGCTGGTCCCGCTGCCCCTCCTGTCTTTCTGTAATGCAATGCTGCATTTCCCTTGTGGAGGGGGGAATGCTGTTACATCTGGTAATGATGTTATTCTTATTGCATTCGTGTGTTGCACTGCTGTACAGACCTTGAAAATATACATCCAGCCATCTGATCCAGCTTTTTTTTTTTACTATACACAGTCACTTACTCTTCAGCTCTGAGGCATATTGACTTAATTCCCTCTGTTTTCTGATGCTGTGTGTGGTTTAATCACATCCCCAGGAAGAGGTGTAATTATTAAACCACAGGA
Organism: Zapornia atra; assembly: GCA_013400835.1. Classification (NCBI taxonomy): domain Eukaryota; kingdom Metazoa; phylum Chordata; class Aves; order Gruiformes; family Rallidae; genus Zapornia; species Zapornia atra. Next base: position 208,682 of record VZTU01018723.1, read on the forward strand.
AAGTTAATGACTGGTATTTGCTCTTCAGCATAACCCATTTTGGTGTCCGGGGTTTGGCATGTCACCCAATGGGAAAACCAGCTTGGAGACATAATCCTCAAACCACACATGATTTTCCAGTGATTTATGCATCTCTCTTTCACATACCAGTTAGAACAATGGTTTTGCTGGGTATCGTAGAAACGCGTGTGTTTTCACTCAGGCTGTGCAGTGGTTACCGTGCAGCAGAAGGTTTTACCTGCTGAAAATTCCTGCCTGGATTTATCCCACGTTTTCTATGGGGGATGGGGATTTCACCAAATGCAAACTAGATTCGACATAAAATTTGCATATTCCTGTAAATGTTGCCTACAGTACTTGTCATTACACAAATGCATAATTCAGGGTTTTTTGTTAAATCAAGAGCTCCTAATGTACTTTGCTTATTATGTATAAAATCCCTAGGAAATTGGCTAACAATTGCTCAACGTTTTCTTTATCGGAGGGATTTCCTGGCAGTCTTGCAGTAGCCCTTGGTTATTAGTAGCTCTCTGTATGTCTTCTGAATTCTGCTTAACTAAAGATCCATGAAACTGTTTCAGATTTTGTACTGGTCAAAAGGAAAGGAATAGAAGCCATTAGAAAACAGCATTTCTGTGTTTGGCTGGTGTTTTATTTAGGAGCTGGTGATCTGGAATCAGATCTCTGCTTTTTGTCTGTGATGTTAATTAAATGATAACAATAATAAAAGCTTCTTTTTTTTCTTTAATAAAGAATTATTTTAACTATTATTAGGACCTATTTAATCATCCTTGTTGCTCCCCATATATGGTTTGCAAACGAACAAGAAGTGTTGGAGCTGTGATGAGGTGTGGAAGGCTGTGCTGATCCCTCGCTGCCTGCCCCTGCCTGTGCTCCATCACCCAGCCAAACCGGTAAATCAGACACCTGAGAGAGACTGTGTGGAGGATGAGGGAACAGCGGGCGTTCTGCTCTAGGGGTGAGGGAGATGGGTGCATGCAGGCACTGGGCTTTATCATGCATGAAGTCCGAAGGTGAAGAGGGAAGGGCATATCAGTGACGTTTGTCCAGGAAATAATCGTGTGAAATTGGGGAAAACACCGTGGAATGAGGTGTGATTCTGTGTCAGTAAAGGTACCAGAACTGCAGTGAGGAAGCTGGAAACAAGCCTGGCTGTTCAAAGGGACTGCTTCAGAGTTCTGGAGGTGGAGGATCAGTAATGTTTACTGGAGCGAAAATGACCATATTTTGCTTCCTGTTTTACTGAGCTGAATAAACTACAATTTAACTGTAAAATTACGCAGTTGCATGGCAATAGCTCTGCTTCTTGAGCATGTGAGAGACTCCTACTCTTACTGTGACCTTTTTAAGATGTTAAGCCTGAGCTTTATGTGGGACTGCTCTTAAAAACTACAGCAACTTTAAGGGGCTGGCTCTGGGCTTGTGGACAAATGGCACTAGTGGTGGTTTACCAGAGCACTGAGGATGGGGAAAGCTCCTGAGGAGAGGCTGAAGTCTCTGGGGTTGTTCAGCCTGGGGAAGAGGAGGCTGAGGGGACACCTCATGGGGGTCTGTGGCTTCCTGATGAGGGGGAGTGAAGGGGCAGAGACGATCTCTTTCCTCTCTTTGGAGACCAGGGACAGAACCCGAGGGAACGGCGTGAAGCTGCAACAGGGGAGGTTTAGGCTGGGTGTTAGGAAGAGGTTCTGTACTGAGAGGGGGGTCAAGCACTGGAACAGGCTCCCCAGGGAAGGGGTCACAGCTCCGAGCTGGGCTGAGGGCAAGAATCACCTGGGCGATGGCCTCAGTCCCACCTCTGTCTGGGCTGGGCTGTGTGGAGCTGGGAGCTGGGCTGTGTGGAGCTGGGAGCTGGGCTCCATGTTCTCTGATTCTGTGATTTACTGGTTTTACTTTAACTTTTTTTTTTCATCTACTTTAAATGCTGTTTCTGATTTCACATATTTCAGCTTAAGAATGCCAAGATTGCTGATTTAAACTGGCCTTGAAGCCAAAAGCAGGCTTTACACTTGTGCTGAGGAATGTATGGTCACTTGCACATCGAAGGGGATGTGAAGCCCTTCCACAGCACAGCAGAAGACCCTTCCTGGATGTGAAGGCTGCACATGGTTAGGAGACTGGAGAGTGAAGCTTTGGGATAGAAACTCATCCTCCCTCGGCCCGAATGCCTCATGCACCTCCTTGTCCAGGCAGCTTAGTGGGGACAGGCAACGAGTCCCTGTGACTAAAAAGGTTTCCCCACCCTTTAGGTATAGGTGAACTGCATCAGTGAGGGTGGTCAGATCCTTCTTCTCCACATCCCCTGACACTGCCGGGGGCCAGGGGGCTAACCTGCAGTGAAACTGGCTGCATGATGCCAGAACTGGCTATGCAGAATCTGAACCTGAGAAAAAATCAGGTGCTTTCTCAATGAGAACGTGCATGGTGTGGGGATTGTGCCCGTGTTTTGGGAGAGGTGAAATCTAGGAGCGTGCTCTTGTTTTTGTACATAGGGGGTTCAGAAGGATGCCATTGGGGAGCAGGGAAGCAGTTGTTGGGTTGGAAAGTTTGAAAGTTGTTTTTGAAGCCAGAGAACATATTGGTGGGTTTGGGTTTTTTTTTTCCCCCACTCTATAAATAACTCTTGGCAGGCAGAAACAACCTTGATTGCATGAGATGAAGTAGAGCAACCAGCAGGCTCTACAGCAGAATAAATGGCACTGTGCCAAGAGCTTCATCAAATGAATAATAGCTTCCACTTGACAATCAGTAAAGTGCCTCTTCTCCTGTGGATTTAGTTTTTAATGATGATTAGAGAGGATGGGCCCCTAAAATTTCTCTGGTAGAAATGACCTCCTATTAATTTCTGTTACTTGAAATGCTGAATTTCAAAGCTATTTTACAGCTGCAAAACCAAAGGCATTGACATAAAGGAACTATTATCTTTGTAATTGTAGCAACAAGTACTAAATTTGTCATTGATTAACAGAGACTTTTTAACTTTATGATCCTTCTGTTGGCTGCATCCCTTCCATACTGTTCTGAGCTTCCCAGATTGCTGTCCTTTGAAAGTAAAATGTTTGTTACAGTGTGAAAGAGTATCTTGTGGACTGCAAACCCTTTCTGTACTGCTGCCTCTTTCTAATTTAATTCCTTCATAGGTTTTTCCCCAACATTTGGTACAGATCATTGTGGGTAGCAAAGGGTGTGTTTCAGTACGTGCGGTGTGGGAAAGCCCTTCCCAGGCGTGTGCATCCAGCGTAGGTAGGTGTGCTTTGCCAGGGGTGCCTCACACAGAGCAAATAACGGGGTTTTTAGTGCTGGGGGAGTCTTAACTGCCCTGAAAACCTGGACCTGCAAACGCATCCCATGTCTCTGTTCCTTGGGGTTTGGGTGGGGGAGGAGGATTTGGGGTTTTGTTTGGGATTTTTTGTTTTGCTTAGCTTTGTTTAAAGCAAAGATGTAGAAGGAAACTTCAGTGAATGCTGTTAGAGCCTCCAGGATGCTGGTCTATTGGGGAGTTATAAGAAAGGCTGATTAGGTCTTAGCTCTTGATTAAAATGTAGAAGCAAACTGCAGTTGAGCCTAGGCTTCTGTCCTTGGGCTGCTGCTGCTGGTTTGGGACAACACACACTGCAGTGTTTAATAACAGGGGATAATTTTACAAAGCTATACACCACTTTGTACGATGACCCTGGTGTTTGCCCTGACCTGGAGGTGCCCGTGTCCTTGCTGGCAAGGGGCAGGGGAGCCCTCCTGGATGTGTGGGGGTCTGCTGGTGGGGCCGGCTGATGGCCCCGGGATGGGCAGCAGGGGAGTGAGGAGCCCCTTGCCCAGGGCTCAGGGAGGCTGCAGGTGTCTCTGGGAAGCGCAGCTGCCCCCCGTGCTCCCTGGGGAAGGACAGAGCAGGGCTGACCAGAGAAAGGAGCAAACACTGATCTGCAAGGTGTGAGGCTGATCTGAGTGAGCTTAAGAGTTCAGGGCAGGTAAAATAAACTTCCTTTCCCCATGCAGAGGGGCTTTCCCAGTGCCACGCTGTGATGGAGCGTTGGCTGGGACAGCCTTAGGAGCACTGTAATGGGAGATTCCTGTCAGCACGGGACATGGAGGTGTCACTGCCTTTGGGTGTCTAGCTCTACTGTCTGCACAGTGTTGCTCTGCCTGTGCTAACAGGAGCCTCTGACAGCTCCTGAGGGTACTTAGAAGAATGCTTCAGGGGAGAAATAAGAAAAGACTTGAGACCACTATCTGGATTTCTGCATGTAAGGTTTGGATGTGAGGAACAAGTTGGGGGGGGGGGAAGGCAGCTAGTTGTAAACATTTGGAGTATTTAAAAATACTTTGTTCTGAACTTTTTTGTTGTTTTACACTACATTTTTACTATAAGTAGTCATGTTTCACATGGCTTTGAATAAAAAATTGGAACGTTAAATTTAGACTATTGAAACTGGATTTTAAATTGGATCTTGGAACTGGCAATTTGTCATAGACAACCTTTTTCCCCTACATAAACAATCAGTGTTGATGAATCAGCATATTTTTTAAATAAACATGTCTCTAAAATGTCTTGGCAAGCAACAGTTAACAGTTAATGGTTGGACTTGATCATAAAGGTCTTTTCCAACCTGAACGATTTGGTGGTTTTCATACCAGTCTGCAGAGCACACAGGCAGATAGTGATGTGTTTCTGGAACTTGTCATTCTAGACGTGTACCGTGGGAGTTGGGATTTCCCTCAGTTTTCCATCAGTGGAAATCATTTTGCAAACCTTTTCTGCAGAGACCTACTTTTGGCTGGCTTTGTGTGTTGTGTGATACCGTGGTGTTTGCCACATCCACAGAGTAACTCAGACCAGGATTCTGGAGGAAGAGCTTGTGCCTGCAAGCTCAGATGCTGCGTGGTGTGAGCCTTGCCTGGTGTTTGTGTAAAGGTGCAGTGTCTGTGATGCCTGTTGTTATGGGAAAGGCTGACGTGCTGGTCTCCCCTGGAAGTGAGCAGCTGGGGGGCAGTCTGGTTCTCCCGGAGGGGCTGCTGGAGACCTGGGTAGAAAGGGGACATGGCCCCTCTCTTGCAAGGGGAGAAGGGATGGGCGACTCTGTGCCCGCCTTACTGAGGACCACGGGCACAGGGGTGTCTGGTGCCCTGCTGTTGTTAGGACACAGCAATCTGTTAAGGACTGGCCTCAGCATCTAGCCACCTCTTTCCTACCTGCAGCCTCAGGGACTTCCAAACGCAGCCAGGCAGTGTGCTGGGTACCAGTAGCCACTGGCAGCATCACCCAGAGGGAGCACTCAGAGCAGCGGTTGCTGAGATGCCTTGGCAACGATTGGACACAGTGTCCTGGGGACTGAGCACCCTCCGAGCAGCAGCTCTGCTCATGGGACTGTGGTGTGTGTGCCTCCACCCTGTTGCGATGGGATTGCAGTTGGGTTTTGCCTCCTGTAGCTGCTGGGACCCGCACTAAACACTGGCACAATGATATTTTATGGTTATTGACAGAAGCTGGCTTTACTTTAGCAAGCAGTGCCCTATCTCTTCATCTAGAGTTCCCTCACAAGGGTGTGTGATCAGCTCACAGCATTTAAGTTGCATTTCTGTGCTATCGGATGTGTACTCCGGGGCATTTTCACTGCAGCTTACCAAGATGTGGAGAATACAATGGGATATCCCATGCTGACAGCACTGAATGGCTTTTGCAAGGTATCACATCACTTCAAATGTAATTTCCTGCTTTAAGTTCCCAGCACGTGGCACTGGCTTGGGCACTGCTGCACAGTAACCGATACCAAATGCTTCTCTTACCATGGTGACCTGTGTGTGACCAAGGCAGCGCCAGTGATGTCACCCTGGTTTGTGGTTGAGGGCCCGGGAAGGAAAGCCAAGGGGAAGGAGAGTTGGGAAAATTGGGTAACACTGGTACGAAGGATTTGGTTTTGCAGCATACACTGTAAATCTACAAAGTTCGTACTCAAATGAGATGGTACCAAGAAGAGTGCTTTGACAAGGTCTTTCCTACTGATACATGTCCTTTGCATACTCATGCATCTTCCAGAAAATCCAGCATTTTATTTAGAAAGTCGTGACCTGTTTGTCATTCCTTTCTGCGCCTTCGTTCAGCACAGAAGGGCTTCCCAGTGCTCACAGTGGGGCTTCGGTGAAGATGCTGGCACTGCTGGGACGTGCTTGGCCAGGCTGTGCCAGCCTCATCTTTGTGCTTTTATACAGAATTCATATACCTGGGTGCTCTCAGAGGCACTACACATGGAGCTTCAAGTCGCCACATGCCTGTGAAAGCCAAATGTGGCTGTGGATCCCTATGAGGGACACTGCCAGTGCTCAAATTCACACAAATATCTTAAAGCTTGAGTTTATGGTTTCAAGTTAATGAATATATCTTTAACTCAAAACAAAGGTGGGAGATGAAACCAGGTTAATGTGGCTTTAAACCACACAAGAGTATCCCCCTGTGATTTTTTTTTTCCCTGTTTAAGTTTAGTTGAATAAAAGAACCACAGTACTCTGGAGAAATGATTAGTTTTAAATTGTTTTATTCCAGTAGTGTGGTTTGGATAATTTGTGACAGCCTGGGACTCAGAAAGTAGTCACAATTTATTGCAGGTATTAGGAATAAAAATTAGCTTCAGAAACCAGCCCCTTGAGCAACTCTTGTGATTTTACCCTGTAGAAACTAATGGGACTCATTTGAAAAGCTTTGTCACAAATATAGATATATTTGGTAGGTGAACAAGTTCTACACATGATACATAACTTTCCACAAGAAATCTCTCTTCTGTATGTCTTCATAGTTTTTATCATCATTAAGAACATGTATAATTTTTCTTGAAGATTCCTCACTCTCCCAGTCTCCACCTTCTGTCTGCCTTGAATGGGAAAAAAAGCAATTGGTCAAATGTCTCAAAGACCTGCAGATGCCCTGAAGTCCTCTGAAACCTCAACACCCAGGAAGAAGGAAAGGAGAATTCGGCTTCCCTCAGCCATCCTCCAGCAGCCTCCCCGCTGGAAGCAGAGGCGCTCCCACCTTCTGACTGCTGCGAGCTGCTGCCTGTGTTGGAAAACAGAGTTACAGTCTTGGGCTTCGTTCTGTCTTTAACTACAGCTGATTCTCCTGTTGTGGAGCAGATCCCTCTCAAACAGGCGGTTGTTTTCCTATCTTATCAGCTGGAAAACAGGCCACAGAAATCTCAGAAAATCTGAAGGCAGGTGAATTGAATCTACTTTTTAAAATTTAGCATATTTTCTACAGTTTTTTATAGGTATGAGCTATATTTAACCATGAGAGTGAGGGACTTTCTTCTCAGGGAATGGAATATGTGTTAGCAATTTATGATCCAATGCTCCAGCAGAGCCTCCGCAAGGCTCAGCACGGCCACTTGACCATTTTCCATGCCCAAGACTTTTATTTCCTCTTAGCAGGCAGATTTTTTTTTTCTTTGCAATAGGTAGAAATGAAAATGGGAGGGACAGACCTTCAGATGCTGTTACTAGATTATTTCACTGGCTTTGGTGCAGCTTTTGAGCTGAGGGAAGTTGACTTTGGTGTATCTATAGCCCAGACTGCCTACATCTGCCAGTGAATCAGCTTCCAGTCTTAACTGAAATGAAAGCCAAATTATTCATGCATCTACTTCGGCATGACACGTCCACATCACTGTTCCAGAAGCATTTCAGATGTAAACTAGAACCTTGGAGAACAGCCCTTGCCTTTGCCGTGGATGTGCCCTGAACTACCAGTGTCTCCTTCCCCCGAAATGGCTGGTGGTGAACCCTGCCCTTGCTGCTGAAAAGGTGACAAAGATTTGGCTCCACTGAATAAATGGCAGCAAAGCCTTTGATAACTTAAACAGACTCTTAGTGGTGATGCAAAAGCTTTTTCTACAAGACTGCTTATGAATCTTAGCTTCTCCAATGTGGTATTCCTGACAAAGTGCCAAAAACGATGCTTAGACCTCATTGAGGATGGAGTTTAACCCCTGCTCTTCACAAGTGATTGCTTCTTGCTACAAGAGAATTGGCTAAAGGATCCTAATAGTTTCCTGAAGTCAGTGTGAATTTGTCCTGAACTGCTGAACTGCAAAGCTGTGGTATCTAGCAAGTGGGATGGAACTGCAGTTATTCCAATTCTCCCGAGGAGCCCTGAGTAACAAATGGACATGTTCAGGGCTCTGCTTTGTTAATATGGGAGCAATGATAGATGTTCCTTGTGAAATGTAAGATTAGAACTTGCTGCCCTTGCTGTAGTAATCAAAATGATTATATTTCCCTGGTATCATCATACTGATCTTCCAAAATGTGAAAGCAGTACATGATGCAGCTCAGTGACTCACCCTAAAGAAAACAATGCTTAATTATCTTTAATAAAAGCTGCGTTTTTCAGGAAATATAAGCCCCAGAACAGCCATGTTGAGGCAATCTGGTATTTATCAGTGAACAAGGCCCCTTGTGGGGTGTGTAAGTGTTTGCCACAATGTATGGGGAAGAACTGATTGATCCCTGACTGTCCGCATCCGTGGGTGGGTCTCTGGAGGGTGCTCAGCCCTGGCCCACCCCTGATGCTACTAAATCCCTGATTTAATCCCTGTCTTTGCCCATGTTTTACTATGCATGTAAGTGAAAGCACAGACAGCAATGAGCTGTTAGAAAACCCTACGCTCTATAGAAAGCTGCAACCACTTGAAGACCTGCCAAAATTTAGGCTAATTATTTGCTAATTAGATGGCAGAGGTACATTTGAGGAAAAAAATGCACATCCAGGTCCCCCACTGACACAAGGGCTGCAATGAGCTGGGTTCTGCTGCTCGTGGCTGTGATGAGCTGGCATCTCTGAGAAAGGTCAGTGTGAGACCTACCTGTCACTGTAGCCGCATTCTGAGGTTGCCCAGGTACCTAATAAGTCCTCTGCCCTTGGCTCAGTCACGTGAATTGTTTGGTTGGGGTGATATTTGACCCCTTTTTGCTACAGACAAAGCTGGTATTCCCAGCTCTGCTGACACAGATGGTTCCTCTTGCTCCTGGGACTTCCCTTTGCCTCTCCCTGTGTAGCACCATCCCCCTGCTCAGTAAAGAGCTCACTCAGTGAACAGTACAGTGAAAGCACAGTCTTTCCAATTCATAGAGAAAAAGACCTCGATGTGGAAGAACTTCCTGGTGAGGGAGCCCTGGGACAGGCTGCCTGGGGGTGTGGAGTCTCCTCTGGAGAGATTCCAGCCCTGTCTGGACACCGCCCTGTGTGCCCTGTCCCAGGGACCCTGCTTTGGCAGGGAGTTGGACCCCATGGGCTCTGGAGGGCCCTTCCAACCCCTGCGATTCTGTGGATCTTATGGTCCCAATCTTCATGCAACACGTGGCCCTTGTGCCTGAGCATTTCTGAACTCTGCTCAGTGCTGCGACAGAAGCACGGTGCAGGTGATGAGGCATGGGAGTCGCACCCGTGATGCATGGGCAGAGGTGCAGGGCCTTGCTGGCCCCCCAGGATGGCTGGGTGGAGCTCCCAGGAGATAGCAGAGCTTGCGGCCTCTGCCCCCCTTTTCTGGGGAGTCAGTCAGTGAGGAGGTCTCTGCAAGGGAGGGAGGAGCAAAACCACAATGTTATTTCCCAAAGTACTTAAATAATTCTCCTTGCTTTGGCAAGCATCCTTCATGATCCTTAAGTCAGGGCATACGCTCTCCTCTGCTGCAAACAGGGCTTCAGTATGTCCTTAAGGTTAAGCACATCCTTAAATCTTTCCCTGCATTAGAGACCATTGAAAACAGATAAAATACCATATATGAGGGTGAGCAAGCCAAAGGGATGGTTGGCACGGCAACAGCTGAAACGTGTCTCTGGTGCAAAAAACTATAGAATCTGGTGAGGAGAGGAATGCTTCTTCCTACCTGACAGCTTCAGGTGTGCTCAGCCAGCCTCCTACCCAGTCAGATGCAGCAAGTTTCACACCTCGCTCAGCTCTGGGTACTTTAATTGGTGCCCAACGTGCATAGAGCCACAGAGCATCCTGAGCTGGAAGGGGCCTGTGGGACTGGCAAGTCCAACTCCTGTCTCCACACAGGGCGACCTGACAGTTAAACCAAACATCTGGGAGTGGTGTCCAAAGACTTCCCAAACACTGACTGGCCCAGGGCCCCAACCACTGTCCCGGGGAGCCTGCTCCAGTGACAACAATGTTAGTATTCCAATGACAGACTGTAATCCAGAAAATCCCTTCAGGAGAGCATTAGCTAAGCAAAGCTTTACTGAAGTCTTAGATTTCTTTATTTAACTCTTGTCCCCCTGTAATGTGCTTTACAAGCATAAAAGGAATTGTGCATCAGGTTTGATTGCAGCGAACTTTTAGAGGGAGTGAACGAGGAACCGAGTTTGCTTTAAAGACAGAGCCCCTGGGATAGCATTCCTGGCACGGCTGCGTTCCTCGCCTGGCAATACGAGGCAGTCGGAGAGCCGGTCTGACAGAGAGCACCATCATCTTCTGGGAAGCACTTGGGAATTCACCAGGATCCTCTGCTCTCAAACAGGGAAGGTCGAAGAGATGTGCCAAGTCCTGTAATTCCTCTCTGCTGGGTTTGGGTGTAAATACCTCCTTTCAAACATGGATTTTGTCATGCTGTGTGTGCAGGACTGCGAATAACAGCACAGCCTAAACTTGGTTTCTTTCCTGCTGTTGGTGGTTCCATGTTTTTCTTTGTAATGCTCTGTAGCAAAGGTAAGTTTTCAGGTTTGTGTTGAGAAACAAGCACACAGATAAAATCTCACAGCGTTAGCTAACAAAACTTTTATTTTCTGTGATCGTAAGGAGCAGGTATGCAATGTTCATTGTTGGTGCTTAGGCAGCTATTCTGCAGGTAAGGGTGCAGCACGTAAGAGTAGATAGCCTAATTCCTGGGTTTTAGAACCAGTAAAAATAACCCGTGGTGACTGAGGATGACTCTCTTGTTCAGCTGTTAACATTAACTTTTAACACTGAAAAGCAAATAGGGACGTGGCAGTCAGAAACACTGAATAACCTGAATTTTACAGGAGATGCCAGGATGAACAATGCTATCTGACCTTGCTGTTTTATTGGGCTGGGCTTGCAATACCACGGTGCTTTGAAAATATTGTTTCAATCTGAATATTGGTGTGAGATTTTACTTTCTGAACATTTCTTCCTCAGTTTCTTACGGTTTTCTCTGCCATTCAGCCATGAGTAGGAACCTATCTGTTCTCAGTCGGTCACCAGAATGCTCACATACTTAGACTGTGCGGTTAGAATTGATTTGTTTTGTGGATACAAAGCTGTGGTTACAAGTGTTATTGAATAGTCATCATAGGTAACGCTCAGACACAAGGCAGAGAGATTAACTACCTCAGGGTTCGGTCTGAGTGGTGGGGAGCCAGCTACCATTGTCCAAGGAGAAGGGCCTGAGGTGCTCCATTGTCATCCTGCTAGGAGATCTCTGTTCTGTACTGAGTGCTGTGGTGTAGGAGACAATGGATGTTTGATGGAATATCTGGGAGAAGATTAAAAGCACCCTTGGTGTTTTTGCTGTAGTCCTGGTCACTAGCCAGGATGCTGCCCCAGTGTGTGTTGGAGTGCCCAGAGCAGGACCGCTGATGGTCACAGCTGGTGGGTGGCTTTAAGTGTTCCTGTGCCTCTGCTTTTCTGCTGTTTCTTGCAGGGCTGCACATGCCTTTGGGCACAGATTGGCTGTGGATAATGGGCTTGTGTTTGGTGAACAAGCCAAGGACTGGACATCACAGTTCAGTCTCCTGCTGTGGCATCGCATGCCTTTCCAGGAGTCCTTAGCTACATCCTTCAGCCCCTCTGTGCCTCAGTTCATGTTCCACAACATGGTGCAGAATCGTACCTCTAAGGGGTTTCATAAGGAAAATATACCCAATGCAGGGAATCATGCAACCTCTGTGCAATGCAAAGTCCTGCACAGTGTCCCCTGGGCATTTTGCTTCTGCTGATCGTAGCAGTTCATGGTCACTCAGGGCAGAGGAAAGGTTCAGATTAACAACTGCCTGTTTCTCATGCTCACATCCATCTGTCGTCTTTGCTCAGCCTCCCAGCTTGATTAAGTCATCTCGAGGAATGGGCTGAAAGGGCTGGGTTTGTAATTAATAGGGGAACAAATGGCTGAGTTTGCTTATACCTGTGGCAGAACATGAGCTGAGGCCATGTAGGACACGAATTGGATGTAAACTTCCAAGAGCGATTGAGTAATCATTTCGGTGGTACTGCCTGCAGCTTTGCTGACTTGCTTTTGATGCAGCTGTGGGTTTACCAAAGGATTATTCACATCCCAGTGACTGTTGGGGTCCTGGGATTTTGATGACATTTCCTTTCACTGTCCATTTCTCTCCTATTCATTTGTAAGAGTGTGCAATGTTTAGTTTGTTTAAAGGAGTCCAAGTCATGGCCTTCCCTCAGATTCCTTCTCAAGGAATCAAACCTGAAAAGAACAGTCTGTCATCATTTTGGCTTCAGCCTCTGACAGGTATTGAGTAAAAATACAGTGTGAAAAGTGTAAGCTCACACTGTTTATATCTACAGTGACTAACTGATAATAATGGATCGTGCTGTGAGGTATGTTACCTGAGGATCAGTTGCCTTTTGCAGCTCAAACCCCACCATTTGCAAATGTCCCCAGGTTTTCTGGCTTAGGCTTTGTCCAGGATGCATGCGTGGTACCTGGTAAGAGTTTCAGAAGTGTCTGTAGGTCCAGCTGGTTTTTCCTGGGTAAGCAGCAGGAACCTGTTACATGTTTGGGTGTCAGCCGGTGCTCAGTGTCACAGCAGTGCTGTGCCTTCCTCCAGCCTGTAAGGTGATGGGGCTGCCCCGTCTCCTCCTGGGTTGCCCCAGGGTTTCCCAGCTGGCCCCTGCAGTGGCCCATCCCACACCAGTGTCCCACAACTCAGCCTGGCCCACAGGCTGTCCTCAGGTATGACTTATTTGGATTTGCCTTGTAAGAGCTCTGCTGACCTCACTGAAAAGTGTTGGTACCTGATGCTTGCTGAGCAGCTGCCGGAAGCTGAGCTCTGAGGACATCTTCCTGCTGGTTTGGGTGTATCACAGTCACCCTTTGGGAGTAGAGCTCACGTTAAAAAGGCGACTGTAGTTTGCTGTATTAAAAGATGGACAAAATACAGCACCAAAAAATGGGGAATATATTTAAAGTTGCCCAGGGGATCTAAGGAAAGTGAAAAATAGAAATCAAATCTCCCAAGTCCTGGACCTCTCCCAAGACTCATTTTCCAGGTATAATCACAAACCTGTTTTACTCTCCTTTACTGGTATTGTCATCAGGACCTGATTTATTAAAAATCCCTAAAGGTCACAGTGCTCCCTATAGTAAGAATCCGACAATGCAACAAACTATTGTGTGCTGTTCTTGCCATAATCTGATATAATTGTTTGTGTTAGCATTTATGTTTATTTATATACCCAGGAAACTCTTTTCACAGTTTACTTTTGCTCGCTCCAGTTGTACATTCTTGGTCAAATAACTAAACCTTGATATCCCACTGGAAACCACCATCTATCCTCAATTTACTCAGTAAGTGACCTAAGCATGAGGAGTGCTTTGGTACAGACACAGGCTCTGTCTCTGTGGAAGCATACCTTGCGCTGACTCCACTGGTGCTCTAGGTTGGATTTAGTACCGTGTTCCAGTAACTCAGACAAATATGCTCTCCCATGGTGGTGGTTTGGTTGTGGTACATGGATTTAATCTTCTCAAGTCACGAAAGAGTTCTGAGCTATCCTTGTTAGTGTCAGGCAGAAGATCAGTAAGATGTGCAGGATGCAATAAATGCCCATGTCTGTGAAATGCCCTGCTCTTGTCTTTGTCCTTCATCCTTTTTCTGGTTATGAAGGAAACTTTTTTCCCTTCAGATGGACCCTGTGCTCAGATACTGGAACATCCCATTCTGAGGGGTCTGTCTTCATGTTTGACAGCCTTTCGTTATTTATGAATGCGAATGGCTGCTTTCTGAATGGGCGTTGAGTGCATGTGCTGCCCAGAGCCACAGTGGCCACGAGGTCCCTGCAGAGTGACATGTCCCATGGAGAATGCCCCATGTGGTGTTTGGAGCTTGCCGCTGGGCAGTTTCCTTCAGCCCCTGCCCTCTGGCTGGCTGAAGGAGGCGGCGAGGTGCTTGGCCTCTCCTCGTGGCACACCACGTTTCCCACTGGTTCAAGGGCCGTCATCCCAGGCAAACACCATCTCCAGCCCCGCTCCCCCAGACAGCGTTCTGCTGCCTAACAGCGTTTCGGGAAGTCACTGCTCTTGTTAGGAGCATTCTGTAAGCTCAGGGAAGGAGCTGGAAGAGCTGCCAGGCTCCGCCGGGCCAGCACGTGTGAGACTTTAGATCAGTGGCTCCACCGGACTCTGATGCACTAAAGAGCAGAGATTTTGTTGCTTTTTAATTATTTCAGGCACAGCTCTCCCTTTCATAGACAGCAGTGGGTGACCGGTGTTCAGCCCCACGCTGCCACGGAGCAGAGCCCCCGCCGCCAGCCTGGCCTAGGGCCCTGTGCCACCTCCTGATGCCACAGGGCCCTGGGGCTGTGGGGTCTGGTGTGCCATGGGTTAGCAGTGCCATGGGCACTGTGGAGCAGGCCGCTGTGGCAGTGTGGGGCTGTGGAGCCCACTGTGGGCTGTGCCGGCTGCACGCCTCCATCTCACACCAGAAAACAACAGGGTCCAGGCTCAAAAAAGAGGAGAAAAAGAAAAAGAATTTTTTAAAAGTTTAGTTTGGGTTTTTTCTGGTTTTGCCTAACTGTAATGGAATTTATGAACATAGGCCTGAAATTATTTGGCTAAATATTTTTCACCCAGATCTAATTTCAATGTTTTAAGCTTTTATTAAAATGGAAACTGCTGAACAAACATTTCTGAAGTGCCACATCCATAGCCGTGAAGATCGACATCTCTCCACAGAGAGCTAGTATTGCTCCTGCCTGTCTTTCAGACTGGACTTCTGATCTTTCAGAACGCATTTTTCCGATTAATTCATGTGCTACTTTAATTTTATATCCTCAGCATTCATAGTATTAATAATGACTCCAAACAATTATTGTAATGGTAGTATGAAGATCTGGTGGTTACTAGGAAGAATCCGAGGCATGTGTGACATAGAACTCACTGAAAGAGTATGTCTGTATGTGACAGACAAATAAAAACTGTGCCTTTGGGTTTAGCTGTTAGAGTGAGAACCTATGCTGAATTTCTTGTGAGTCTTAATTTCCATATAGTTAGAGTTTTACAAAGTGCTTTAGTTGTTGTCACTACAGCCCTTTGCTGGTGTGGTGAGAAGGTAGCTGAGGCCGTGCTTCGGGCCAGCTCTGGTGGGCACAGCCAAGGCAAGGCAGAGCCGTGAGCCCTGTGGCAAAGGGCAGATCCCATCCTCTGCCTCTCTGCTACGGTGTTTTAGGTGGAACAGTTCCACTTCCCAGAGTCGCAGTGCTCTGCTGCTGCCAGGAACACTGATTTCCTTGACATCATTTCTACCCAAGGTTAATAATATCGCACTTTTTTGTTTAAAGCCACTAGCAGCGTTCTCAGTGTGCACTGGGACTCGGATGTCTGGATTACAACAGCCTCAGCTGTTTTACTTCTGTGGAATGAGCTGCAGTTCCAGAACCCAAATTACTCCCTCTGCTTCTGCTTTTCCTCAGATCTCTCCTGAAAAACAATCTGCTATCCTTTCCTTGCTTCTTCCTTAGAGCCCATTCCTGAAGCTACTGTGGACATAGCTGTGTGAACTGGGGATGCTCCCACAACTGCTTTGTTTATTAACTAAAATCAAATGACATAGGCTGCAGATACTAAAGACAAATAACGACAATGACCAGGCTGTTTTTCTTTCTTTTCAAGCATCTATTTCTGCCTGTATTAAGAATTTGGGTTTTGGGGACGGAAAAGCTGGGGTTCAGTTTTGTTTTTTAAGCTCAGTTTTGCTTTTGTATCTCCATATGCCACTTTGATTGATTTATCTTTATTGTTTGCCTCCTGATTTTTAAAAAAATGTTTCCACCACCTTACTCTTTTCTGACCACAGAAAAGACGCATGCTAGAAATTTTCCATGACAGAAAGTTCAAACTCAGTACAAAGACTTCTGCTTAGAAAATGCCTGAGGAAATAGGTTTCACTGTGTGACCTGAAGATCACCAGACCTGGATTCCCACCGGTCAATGGCAGAAGATAATTCTAGAGTCAGGGGGTTGAAAAACTCCATCTTTGTCTCAGTTATTGTAAGTGGTGATCGACAATTAGATTGTATGTGAATCCCAGGATCTCTCCAGGCCTGTGCTCTGTGAGACCCTAATTACATTAAAACTGAGTGAAAGATGAGGAAAGAGGTTTAGGGAAGCTGGGATGAAATGAGTCTGTTACTGACATACTTACCTGAGGAAGCTATGCTGTTTAGATTAACTTCAGTGAGTGACGGCCTTAGCTGGGAGATTTATAAAGATGTGTAAGAACTTGTCTGGTGCTTTGGACTGTCTGAAATTTCTGCCCTGAATTTTTTATTGGTTCCAGCTCTAAAATGGTGCAAGCCATTTATATCACACTCTGAACACTCCTGGTAAGAGTAGCTATACATCCTATTCCTAAACAACTCTGCATGAAAAATGTATTTTATTTGCCTCTGCAAAGAGGCTGGAGAACTCCACAATGATACGTTGGATACCCTTGAAAATTAGCAAAAGTGGGAAAAGAAAGGCCGTGCACCAGTAAATCACAGATGCAAGGGGAGTGAGCTAGAATAGTAAATCTAAAATTATTGAATGAGGGTTCATTACTGTGTGCTTGGAGTGCTGTGTGGTTAGAGAATTGGGGCAGATTTCCTGTGGTACACTGGTATAATCACAATGATTTTGTCACAGCTATGTCAATGTAATGCAAAGGGAAATGTGACCCTAGAAATGTTTATGATCAGGCATTAGCAGCTCAAAGAAACACTCAAATTGTGTGGTTTCCAACGGCACAAAGCTTCTGGTGAAGTCAGCAATTAAAACTGGTGCATTGCTCCAAGGAGTAACCTCTGTGGATGGGAGCAGCAGGGGCAGCTGCTCAGGGTACCGTGTCCTGTCATGTTTCTCGTGCATCAGGCCCCTGCTCCAGACCCTGGCAGGGAGTTGTGCCTGATGATACCACGGGGTTCAGTCCCTCCGCTGCAGATGAAGAGAACATCCAAAGTGAGTTATCCAGAATGGCTCTTCAAATCCAGGCAGCATCTGTTCCTGGCAGTCACAGGGTTTGAAGAGCTCAGTTTTCAGTCTCAGATGTGCTTTTCTGTAAGATCACAAAGGTGCAACGAGCACTTCTGCAAGTTTTTACATTAAACTGGACAATGATAAACCAAAATCTTTTAGGAGACCTGAGCATGTCAGCATGTTTTTGTAGAGATGTGCCTCCATATCTCCTGTTCCACTGACAGTGGAATTGCAGCAACTGGCTTTCGGTGGTACCAGTAATTCCTTGTGTCTGTAGGAAGAGAGCGACGTGCAGTTATTGATACCTGTGATTAACAACATCACTGATGTTACAAGGTTGGCTAAGGCATACATGTTCCTCACCTTGCTTCCCCTGGCCTGTGTAAGCAGTGTCTGTAAAGGCACTCAGGCAATGTGTTTATTAGACTGCTTTAGTTTGCACCATAAAGGTCTGGGTAACCCACAGCTGTTACAAGGAATGCCCAGCCTTACTCACTGCACATTCTTTTGGGAGGATGCAGGCTAGCAAACAGTTACTTTTTTGGCCCAATATTAACCAGAAAAGCTGAAACCAAAGGTGACAGAATGGATCTCTCATGGTCTCAGGCAAGGATTCGTGTTTGCTTATGTTTCAGCTCCCTGTGGATTGGTCAGTTTGTTGTGATCAGTAACTTCAGTTCATCTGATACCCTGAACCTTCTTGTTGAATCATTTTTCCTCTCTGATTTAGAGTTGCTCGTTCTTTTTTTAAGCTCAAGTTAACTCTAACTGGCATTGCATGCCACTACATATTACGTTAGAAGCTCAGTTAACTCCACACAGAAACATGTGGTGACAGATTGATCCGCAAAGAACTCGTTGCTTTTGCCTGCTCTCTGGCTTGACACTTTGCTGGCTATTTGGAGACCTGTTTTTCAACAGGGATCGTGGATGCTACCAGATGAATTAGGGTATTTGAAGGCGAGAATCAACAGTCTCGTGCATTGCCAACTGTGTGTAGTGCCAAAGTAAAGCTATCGTGTCAGAGGAAAATATGCTCTATAATTTTTTTGCATATTATGTATTGAAGCTAGAAACAACCTATGCTTTTGCTGGTGCAGTATATGGGACTAAACTGCTCTTGTTTCCTTAAAACACTTTGTAGCCCTTCTTCCTAAGGAAGCTCTCTGCTGCCTCACGGGTTTCAGCTGCTGGAGCTCTGCCTCCAGATGCTTTCAGAGCCACTTGGAAAGGCTGGCCCTTGTTATGGCCAATGAGCCTATTCCAAGGGGAAGACATGCTGCTTCGTCCTTGAGCTTGGTAATGGCTGCGTGGCTGAACAGATGCAGCCACATCTAGCCTTGGTGACTGTAACCATCTCCAGATCAGCCCTGTGCTGTGGCCGTGCTGCCAGACACCAGGGTGCAGTGGAGGGCGATCAAGTAGTGAGTGACACAACAAACAAACAAGGGTTGGGTGAGGAGACATGGGCACGGTGTGCGTACTGCCCAGCACAGCTGGCCCTGGGCATTGCCAGGGTTCTGCAAGGCCATCTGCGTGGCTGTCTGAAATCCTACAGTCCTGGGGAAGGGTGGACTCCCAGAAAGACGACTTGTGCTTTGTGGACCAGCAGCACTGATCATCCCAGTGCACAGTGGGACTGGGTAACCTCATCCCAACGTGCTCCTCTGTGTGTACACACAGAGTCCTGGGATTTCTGCCTGTGCACAGTGGGATTGGGGCCTGTGCTACCCTTCCTGGCCTGAGGATCCAGCACTTCATGGGAAGAGCTGTTTGAAAAACAGATTTTCATTTTGGGGTAGAAAAGTTGTTATTTAATTTTCTGGGGATCACTTCTCATGCCTTTTAATGTTTAGACACTGGCACAAGTGAATTTTTTTGTTATGAGAAAAAGGAATTGTGTAATGGGAAGTTGACTAAAAAAGTCAGTTTTGGGCTTCCTTAATATGCAGGACACTCTCAGTGGAGGAAAAAAGCAGAGGACAATAATAATGTTGGCAGGTCTCAATGTTTGAAGGAATGTCTTTAATGAAGAGCAGCTCATGAACTGTAACTGGATCACAGAAGGGCTTCAAGCCTTAAAAGTCACTTCAGAAATGGGTTGGAAACAGCACAGGGACAGACAAAGGACGACTGCCCTGGCTATCTGGTAGGCTTGAGGTGATGGTCTGGCTCTTGTTGCAAGCAGGTCTTAAAATCTCAGAACTTCACTTCACTTGGTTAAATTGTGGCAAAGTATGACAAAAGTCAGGCAAATACATTAATAATAGCTTTAATGGAGTAATTCTGGGATAGCATGTTTGTTTTCCCCTCTGGGTTGGATTGATGCAAATGGAAGCCCCTCTGACAGGCACCTTGCTGAGCATCATCTTTGGGAGTGTGAAGCTGTGCAGGAGCTGCACATGGCACCACGTCCCTGCTGAGCTGCCCAGCACTGCGCTGCTGCTGCTGCTCTGTGGGACCTGTGTGGCTGTCCCACGGCCAGCTGGGCTCTGGGCGGGCCAGGCAGATGAGCTGTCAGGGGGCTGACCTATCTGATGGTTTAGAAGCAGGCTTGCCAAAACTGCGTTGCAGCCAGGGTGCATGGCAGTGCTCCCAGGAGGGAGTGATCCAGCAGCCAGCGTGCTGGTGCTGAGGGGGATGCGGTGAACCCTGTGCTCCCCTGCCTGCATCTCCTTGGTCAGCACGTCACTGCCAGAGCAGGCATGGCCGGGCACCACCCTCTGTCCCTCCCTTTATCCCAGTGTCCCTCCATGTAAAGAGGCACCTGAGTTACTGCAGAGGAGAGAGAATGCAGGGTGGGATGGGAATTGACTCTCTGATCCATCCAACGGGGTGTTTGGCAGCCCTGGGACCCATTCCCGATGTCCCACGCTATTCCTGAACGCTGCTGAACGCAGAGGATAAAAGCTGTCTGACAGCCAGACCCAGGAAGTTAAGGTGTGTTGGCTTTTTCTCCTGGGAAAGCACCCAGGAGTTGGTAGGCAGTGCCTGCCTTGTCCTTACCTCAGGCTAGGTCCCGTATCCGCAGTGTGTTGTGTGTTAAATGAAGGCCTGTGCTCTGTGCCAGACTGCAAAAGTCTCTGCGTGATGTGAGTCATTCCACCAGAAATAAACCCTCAGCGACCAAAAGCTTGTTGCAATGTGTCAGGAATAAAGCTTGGACAGGAAACAGAGGCTTTCTTGGCCTCAGCAGACAAAGTGAACCCCTTGTGAAAAGAATTTGCAATTTCAAGTGGAAAATGTGGAAGGAGGGAAGAATGTACAAATAATGCCAAGAAACAGACTCACTTCTCTGGCACAAAATATGAGGAGGTCTTTCCAGCTGGTGGTGGGGGACCCAAAAGCGATGCAGTGGTCAAACGTTAGCAAACCAGGTTGTCGTTTCATTCCGGTTATCTGAGCGGTTTTCAAGCAGCTTTTGAGGACCCTACAGGGTGTTACTGAATCCCTTCTGGGTGACTAGAGTGAGAACGAAAAGCAGGTTCGCAGTTTCAGGTGTGTGTAACCATGTTTTGCCAGTGACAACAAGCGGAACGGACGGTCCCTTTGAGCAGGGTGTAGGTGTATACAGTGAGCTCATGGGGTCCAGCTGCAGGGAAACGTTTGATGCTTCCAAGTTCCTTGAATTTCAAATGCTGGTACTTCCAGAAAGCGTGTTACTTAGTGCAAATACCAGGCAAGGAAGGGAGCTGCTTTTTATAGCTTGGGAAGTCATGTGCTTTCTGAACGATAAATACAATTAACCATTTCATACGCTCTGCACCCAAGAAGAGGGTCTCTGATGTAGAACCTGTGACATTATCCCTTGATACCCTGCAGATAAGTGATGCTGTGACACCAGTGCCTGCCTATAGCTTTGCTAAAACCCACACCTGAACTGCTTCTGCCTCACACCATGAACCTCCAGCCTCCGAGGCTGCTCACAGCGGTTTCTTTGCAGAACTCATCTTGGAGGTTTTCCTGCCTTCGTTCCCTTTTCTTACAACCACTTTTCTAAGTGTGGAATCCATGTACTGTGCTGGCAGGCTGCTGAGCAGGGCAGAGGGACGGCGACTGGCCAGCCCGGGGGCAGAGGTGGTCCTGGTAGGAACCCCACTAGCTGTGCCGGGGGAGAACCAACCGATGTGGGGATGGGTCCCCAGCCCTCAGCAGGGACTCGGCTTGTTTCTGCCCGCTCCTGAGTTTCAGTGTGGTCCACCCAGCACACTCCCAGTAAGAAAAAGCTGATGGTTTCTGTCTGTGGATATGCTGAGACCCAGTCTTGGATAACGACATTACTTCAGTTCAGGCTAAGCAAATAGCTAGTGCAGTATTGCTGAGGAAGACAGGCCTCCTCTTGCATTCCAGATTAATTTGTTTCAACATTGTAAGGTGGGAATTCATGGGGGTTTTTTTCCACTGTTTTGTCTGTGGTTTGAAATTATTCTCAGCTTTTAGCAGCCTCTAAACTTGGTAAAGAATTAGTGCAGTAACTGTTCTACCTTTGTAATGGTGTTGGGGGCATCGGCAGAGTTTAACCTATTATGGGGGGGTGTAATTAAAAGTCAGATAGCGGGTCAACAAAACTTCAGGCCAAACTTTTACTATCTGCAGATGTTTATCCTGTGAAATGCAGACACAGAATCTCTTCAGATTTTAAAATCTGGTTTACACTTCACTTTCTCAGTGTCTAGAATTAAAGACAGCTTCTCACAAACACTACCTAAAACCCTTATGTTCTCTCCTTCACTGGTATATTTAGATCCTGAAATGTATTGATCATATCTCTTAAGTTCCTTTGTGCAGGACTAGAAATAAATTACCCTGGGTCAAGTTCTGTTTATACAGTGGACTGTTCTTGCAGAATTACCTTCTTGACTTAATAGCTTCCTTTTGGATGACATTTCTGCTAGAAAGAAGACAAATTGTCTAAGGTCAGCGTGCAGATCAGCTCAGAGTGTAGGAGGAAATTGTAAGGGATCAGCTAAATTGCAGCAGGCCTGGCCAGCAGTGCTGGGCAGCACGCCGCCGGGCAGCGCAGGCACCGTGGGAGCGCAGCCCCCTCCAGCGCCTTTCGGCTTTGGAAAGCTGTCATCCTGCCCTCTGCCCAGTTCCAGCTGTTCTGGAGGCTTGACAGTTTTAACTGGTGTGGTGGTAGGGTGACAGTGAATTAGGTCGGCACAGCTATCCTTTCAGATCAGTGTCGGCATGTTTGGTGGTCCCCCAGACTCCGGGTATTAAACTGAGCAGTTACCTGGCCATACCCAAGGTGTGTGTTCCTCTGCAGATGGTACATGGTGCAGTCTGCCCTGTGCTTCCCTCCCACTCATTCCTGCAACCTTCTTTGAAATCACTGCCTTAAAAGTAGTTGGGAGCTGAAACCTGGCTGAGTCTGCTCCTGTAACTGCACAACAGCCGTGATGTTCATTTGTTTCCTGATGTGCAGCATCAGGGGACAGGGCTAAAGGACATGGTGCAGATCCCATCATCCCACTCCTGATCCACATATGTTTGTTATCTATAAACATGTTTGTTATCTATAAACATTGTGTCGTACAGAATGTGTTATATGTGTATTAAAACCCATACTATTTGTTTCACTGTGTATCTATAAAGCCAAATGAGTAGGAGCTGATGCAGATGAGTGCTGCTGGAGTTAGCGGCTTCCTTCTGTCTGAAATTCATGTGTGGAGAACACTGAGGGCTGCAGGCACCCAACACTGTGCATTCTGCCCATGTGCTTACAAACCTGCACCAAAACTTGGCTCAGTGCTGTCCCTGCTCACTGATGGGGGGTCAGCCGGGGTCTCTGTCGTGCTGCTTGTCACTGCACCTTAGCTCTATTTAAAGTACACCTCCAGAGCCCAGGCGTGTGGGGGGGAAACCTAAAGCACTGCTGCGTCATGTCTGAAATGTTGGAGTTACCTTTTCCCTTTACAAATTCTTCCGTGTTCTCCAAGAGAAGAAATACAAAAGCCTCCTTTTAATTAAGCTCTTTATCCTTTGAAGTAATTTCGGAATTTTTTTCACATTGGTGATGTAATTTATGTAAATAATCATCTATCTATGAAAGGAGTGTGTCTGTCAAAAGCTAAAATAAAAAACATCCGTCATTTTGAAGTGATTAACATTCTCCAGATGTTTAAATCATCAGATTTCAGGAGTTTCCCTTTGTTGTGATAATGATATAGTATCCAGAACAAGAATGTTTACTTTTTTGTATGGGTCAAACACAGATTTTTCACAATCCTATTAAAGCATGCAGTTTATTGTAATTGTATGTGCAGATGAAAGCATATGCAGTTATTATTATTTCCCTTAATTGTAAACTGCTGCTGGTAATTTTACTGTAAAGCTGAAACAAAAGGAGCGTACTTGAAAGGACCACCACTGCCCACTTGTGTAATCAATTTATAGATGTCAAGTTTGTGCAGAGATGGTTATCCCTCTCCCTTAGAGGACCGGTGACATGCTACCACCCTGCAGCCCCTGCTCTCCCCCTCCTGCGTTTTGGGGGAGTTCCTAGGGCATGCAGTAGATGTAGCTGATAATATTAAGTGACAGTTCTGAACCGCTGTAGTCAAATGCGTTCAGCTTTATACTTCAGGGAGGAAATAAAGCATGCATTCCTCCCTAATGCCATGGACCTCATGCTTGATCAAGAGCGCTTTACCCGTCCTCCACCGGCCAGCTCGCTATGGTAACTGGAGCCACAAAGCCCTGCTGGAAGTTACGGGGGGTCCAGCCAAGGGAAATGGCTGCACATGTATGAAATGGGCCGTTTCCTTTCCTCCTGTAGCCCCTGGGGAGCAGCGCCCCCCGAGCCATGAAGCGAGCTGGCGTGCAGGAGACACGCCTGGATCTCGCGTGTCGCCACCCCGGCAAGCTTTTCTCTGAGCTGGCAGGACGTGCTGGGTGATGGCAACCTGCTGACATGGCTGGTGTTAGCAAAACCCCTCCTGAAATAACGGAGTTTGAAAAAATTCCCTAGAAAAATGGTAGGTCCTTGCAGCAGATAGGTAACTGCTTTTCCTTCCCCGAGATGCTGTTTGAGCTGAAGTGTTAACCAAAGCACCATTCAAAATTCAGCATTTTTTCAGCTGATGGAAGGTTTGAATGGTGGATGGAGGCTGTGGGACTGTGGCGTTAGGTAGCGACAGCAGAGATGGTCAGTGGACAGGGCTACGAGGTGGCTCTGCGGTGCTCTGCCCTCCAACACCTTCCCCCAGGGCTTGTTTTCGCACCCTGTCTGCTCAGCAGCTCCAGGATGGGTTTTCTTAGAGAGCGCCATGAACCTGTCAGAGCCATTTCTTCCCTGTCCCACCCAGCACTCACATTTCTCCAGCGCTGCGCTTGGATGGGGTTCGCAAGGGGGAAGTGGAGCCCCGTGCCAATCTCTCCTGCGTGCTATGAAGAACACGCCTTTTCCCAGGCATGATCTCATCCCCCTTGCTGGCCTTTGCACCACGGGAACGGGGCAGATAAGCGAAGGCTGAGTTTTCTGGAAGATGAGAAACCAGAATTTCTCTCTGTTTCTCTCCAGGGGCCCCCTAAGATACTATAACATGATTAAGTCTCTAAAATGTTTGCCTATTATTTTTATCATGCTCCTCGGATCTGATCTTGCCTTAGGCAATGGGAAAGAGAAAACTCACTGAAGTACAGCTTTGTAAAGGTCTAAGCTGTCCTGAAGTACGTTTTCTGCATCATGTGACCTTTACAGGGTCATCGATGTGCTTGCATAGGATGGCCAAAATAATTTCTTAAGGACATGAAGATTTATTTGCAAATAAACCAGCTTATTCCAGCGAGACTCCCTCTGCAGCCAGAGGGGTGAAATGGAGAGCCAGACCAGAGGGGCTGAGATGAGCGGGGAGGAAAAATAGACACTGGCAGCCAAACCTCCGAGTGCTGATCCTGGAGAGGCTGGAGAGAGGAGAAGGGACGTGGGATGGGAGGGCAGGGCAGCAGCACAGGCAGAGGGGTGACAGCCAGCCCTGGGAGGGCTTACTGGCAGGGTCATGGGGACAGCAGGAGGATGAGGATGGGGAGATGGGGTGTCGAGTGGTGCTGGTGGAGCCATCCTTCTCTGGAGGGACCGGGCTCAGCCCTCTGGCCCTGGCATCGTCTGTTGCCCACTGCTCCCCCAGGCAGCACAGTCCCCGTCCCCATGCCTGTGGCCAGGCAGCAGCCCTCTCACCAGCACATCCTCCTCCCTGGAGGAGCCTCCATACATGGGCAAAGGCTGCGGCTGACGCTGGCACGCCACCGAACCGTCCTCACCAAACAGTGCCTGCTGTGGGTGCTGGTGCAGGGCTCGTGGGGGAGATGAGCAACTCACAGGGCATTGTGTTTTCGAAAGGTGCAGGATTTGGCACCCCAGTTTGTCTTGTTTTGCATGGTGTTTAGCAAAGCCTGCTGCCTTTTGGGGGAGTGCTGGCCCTGCTCCCGGGGCATCTCTGGCCGGCTGCGGTGCCGGCGGTGGGCAGACCCCTGGGGTCATGGAGGCACCAGCCCCAGAGCCCTCTGCTCTGAGCCAGCTCCCGGGGCTTTCCAGAGGCACTAACTGGGGCCTCTTCCCAGCCATGTTTCGATGTTTTGATTGCTTGTGTGTTATTTTTGGTATGCTGAACTTGCTTGTAATTTTCATTACCTCAGATGGGAGAGATGGACAAGGAGCAATTCTTCCAGGTCATGTTTTGATCATCTTGCATCTTTTTTTCTTTCTCTTGTTCTATCAGCCTGGTTGTAACGGGAGCATTAGCACAATTTATGAAGCAGGTAGTAACAGGCAGGGCTTGCTGTTGGTTTCCTGAGCTCATCCCTATAGCTGAGGCAGGCACGTCAGGGAGTCTGGCAGTGGCTCAAGGCTCTGCTCTACCCATGGGCCTGGCTTTCCATGCCCAGAGCCCCCGTGGAGCTCAGCTGCTCTGCCAGCTTAGCTGGCTCAGAAACCTCACCACTAAGTGTGGGCCTGGGGATCGGGCCAAACACCTCACTCCTCCCAGTGCACCAGCATCCTCCCTTGAAACCAGTGCGCCTCAGGACAGATGTAATCAATGACAGGGATGCTCCTGTTACAGGCTGGGTGAGCCGTGTGGATGGACGGGCTACCGGGCACGTTTATCTGAGCACAAGGAAAGTGGGCGAATGGGTTTTGGTTTTAGCACTGGGATATGCTGGGGATAAAACAGCTCGCACACAGAGAGTGGTGTTAGCAGTTACTAGCATAAATGAAGAGTAAATTAAAGCCCAAGGCCACCTTCTGTCTTTGTCCTGCCTTGGTATTGTCACTCACAGTCCTTTGCAGTTCACACTGGACTCTTTGTGCTTTCAAAAAGGTAAATCCAGTGCGGCAGAGTTTTTCTGAGTCTGTGCTGGTTTCAAGCCTGGTGTGTTCGTAGCATGTAAGGTCCCTGTTAGACCTGCATCTCTCCATCAGAGGTATTCGGTGCCCCCGGTCCCCCTGCCTGAGGCGGTTCTCCCGTTTGCTCCTGGGTGGCCTCGTGTTGCCCACGGGCAGCCTTTGGGTCCCCTCACCCTCCCCTTGCAAGGGCAAAGAGCCTGCTGCCTTTTTGATTGCCCAGGCGGTGGGAGCCTGGATCCCCAGCCCAACCTGGGAGCTGTGAGCAAGGGCAGGGTCTGGCGAGGGGTAAAGGAGGCAGAGGGAGCATGGGACGAACATGGGCTGCCCACTGATAGTGGGGAGGTGCCAGAGAGGGGCCAAGCTGAGTTGGCCAAACTTTGTGAGGAACTGGGGGTGTCTGGGCTGCTGCTTACCCCCGCCATAGAGATGCATTCGTGAGCGATGACTCTTCCTGGTCTGGGTGCAGCCACGGCACGCAGCGCTGGTCACTGTGCACCAGGGTCCCATCCTGCTCCTCTGCATGTCTGGGCTGGGCAGCTCGCTGCAGTGAGCAGGGGTGAGAGAAATGCCCTGTCCCCTTGGGATGTCCCATCCGGGCTGTTGGCTGCCTTCGGGGGAGGCTCTGTGCTGGTGCTCTGTGAGAGCTCGATGTCAGAAGGGGTTCAGAGGGGGGGGCTGAACTCCTCCTGCCACATTCTGGCTTTGCTGTGCTCACCGTGCGCTCCCTCTGAGTCTGACTGGTGTGGCTTTTCCTGGGCAGTGCTGAAGCAGATTCCTGCCTTTGCTAAAGTAATTTCTTTCTGTGAGTCTTCCATTACCTCACTCACATGAGCTTGCTAATTGGGCTGAAATTCGAGCTGGCTGTGTGGCCAATTCTCCCCTCAATACACCAGGCCCTCCAAAATGCCGGCCTTGGGAAACAGATGAGTGCTAACCAGAGTGAGAAACCCATGCTGAAATGCCTGCTCTGCTGCATTCAGAGTCTCTAGCACCCCGAAATATTAGTGCTGGTACTCTGGCTCTTCCTGTTCCCACACACAAAGCAAGCACTGCCTTTCTAACGCAGTGGCACGGCGCGTAGCACGAGTTGGCTTCTGCCCTCCCAGGAGTGGTGTAGTGGAGGCCTCCATTGCAGTAGTGGATTTGGTGGCATTTCAGTGCTAAACATGCTAGTTTCAGGGGCATGCCAGCACACCACAGGAGTATGTTATATTTGGTTAGTTGACGTAGAGTTGACACAGAGTAAAATTCAGCTGTTTCAGAGCAGAAGCAATTTTAATTGAAATACCGTAGGTGTTTGTGGCTCCCTATGGATGTGTTTCTGCCTTGCTGAGCTCAAAGTGCCCCACATGTGGGCAGGGGGACAGCGTGGGCTGGGGGCTGCAGGAGCCTGGGGTGACCCACTGAACCCTGGGCCTCAGCCAGGCCTTGGTCCCCAGCACCAAGACCCCCTCTGCAGGGCTGCACCCCACCAGAGCAAATTGGAGAGGGCTTGTAAAGTAGGATATGCCAGCAAAACAGAGTATTTCTGGTAAGAAATGGTATAAACACAAGTTCTTGGCACAAGTTCAGCAAGCAGAACTCTGAACTGCAGCACCCAGGGCACCCGTCGTCGGTGCTTCTGGTGGGCTCCAGCCATCTGAGCGACTCACTTCATCCTGCTCCTTAGGGACCTGAGGGCTTGTTGTGTGCCCTGGGGTCCAGGGGACACCCCGGGCAGCTTCATCTGTCTTCTTTCAACTTCATACTTGGAATTAAAGTTCACACTATGTTTTTGTCCCCCCACACCCCCTGCCAATAAGGGAGGGAAGGGGGGGAAGAAAGAAAAAGGTTGAGGAAGGAAAGGGGCCAAGGGGGGTGGAAAAGGCAACGACAAAATGCAGTTCACTTAAAAATATCTCTGCTTGATGGAGGCTAAAAGGTGGCAGCTGTGCCAAAGTAGTGGACCCTAAATCGCTGAGTAGAAAGGAGCAGGGAAAGCTCTGATTGCTCCTAGTACAGTTGTGAATGTGTGCTCTCAGCCACAAATCAAGCAAGCTTAAAAAAAAAAAAAAAAAAGACTCATTCAAGGCAATAATGGCCTCCACTTCACAATCAGACAAGTGCTTCTACTTCAGAAATCCTACCATTTATGGCTGATTGCTAACCCTGGCCTCATTTCTAATCTAAAGGGCGAGTAATAATTTGGAAAAGGAATTATAACAACTTCCCAACCATTTGGTAAATCGCTATTATTTTAAAGGGGTGTTGGGAGGCTGTTGCTGTTTGTCAGATATTTTTTCCCTGCTGCTGCTCTACCACTTCCACCACACTGATTCTCACTGATGTCATACTGGAAGGGATGTAATGTGTGGCAAAAATACCTAAGAAAGAAAAGCCCAGAGCAGTGTCCTGATGGCTGGCAGGGCTTCGCTGTGCTGGGAGTCGATCGCTGAACGGGGGCAAGCGGCTCCTGCCTGTGTCAGGGCACAGAGCCTGGCTCGGGACGGGGCTGCGCTGAGCAGGGACCCTGTTCCCACCCAGGAGCTCCCTGGGGGTGGGAAGGGGCGAGGGGCTGCGCTGACCTCGCAGGCAGCCAGCGCTGTGAGGGGCTCCCCATGCCCAGACCCCTCCGGGGCCAGGGGCTGCCCAGCCCAGTGGAACCAGTACCTTACTGGCCTAATCCCAGTGCACAGCCTCTGCGTGTGCAGGGCTGTGAGAGGTGGCACTGGTCATGGCACCGATGGGCTGTCTTGACAGGAAACACAGGGTGTGTTAGTCTGGAACCCTGACGCCTTAGCTGCACTTACTGCTCTCGTTTTCCTGCCTCGAGCACAGAGGACTGCATAGGTAAATATTTCAATATATATAAAAATATTCATTCCAACATCTTCTGCAGGTCTGTTGTGATTTTCCCACGTGCAGTGTTTTCTAGGGAGAAAACACTGAACAGGAGGGTTTGGACACTGTGCCTGCCAGCCGTGAATCGGGGGGATGCCACAGCTGCCCTGGGTCGGAGCACAGGAATTTGTCTGACTCCTCTGCTCTCACTGACAAGACGTTTAAAAACACTGGATGTGGGGCAGAGCAAACACCCCAGGGGGACCTGTGCTCGGCTTCACCCGGGTTAGCTAATCCTGCTGAAATCACGATAGTGTTTTCATAATAGCAGGCATTTGTGATCAAAACACCTCTGCTTTTAGCGGAACGAGGACAAAGCGGGATGCCATCCTTCCCCTGGATGAATGTGTTGTGCTTTATGAAAGAGATGGACGGTGTATTTTGGAGGATGGCAAAATTTCCTTCCCTGACTGAGGAGATAAACGCAGCGATGTCTTTCATGCAGCACTGTGCTCCCTGTCTCTGGCTTGTGTGTGAGGATGCCTGTTGCCACAGTTCTTCCAGCCCGTGTTCTGAGTGTGATCTGAGGGGAGACCGACTCAGAAATTGTCAGTGACCCGGTGAAATCTGAACTACTTATTGCAAGACACAAAGCATAATGCTTCAATCAAAATAACAACATGGAATGTGTTTTATTAAATGGAGTTCATTTAATATTACCCCAGAGTGCTGTGGATTTGAAAGCACATTCTTGAATTTGAACTGTTGTATTTAGGCAATAGGAACGAGGGGGAAATGGTCATGTGTAACACTGCACGTTTTGGGCCAAGTTCTGATGCTGTGTGGAGCTAGCTGCAGCGTTCCTGCATGTGTTCTCCCGAAGTGGCACGTCCTGGGGTCCTGCCTGTCAGCCCGAGGTGCACATGGTGCAGAGAGGACGTGTCGGTCCTGCGCAGAGCCCCGCACAGGACCCGGCCGTGTTCCACTCCCCTCACGGCCCGTTTCGGCAGCCGTGCTGAGGCGGGTGCGTGTTCCGGGGGAAGAGGGGGACGGGACGACAAAACCCGGGTCAGTCCCGGTGCGATCGAAGAAAATTCGATCTAAATTATGCCGCTGAGGGATGGAAGATAATGGAAAAAAGTAGGTTATATGCATAAACTCTGGACACATGTCGCTTGTAAACGTTCCTTGGGTTTTGTCGGCAGTGTTATGCAAAGATGCTTAAATTAGCGGCATATAAGAGAGCAGTGCCTTCAGTTTAATGTGAGAGAGCAGTGCCTTCAGTTTAATGTGAGAGAGCAGTGCCTTCAGTTTAATGTGAGAGAGCAGTGCCTTCAGTTTAATGTGAGAGAGCAGTGCCTTCAGTTTAATATAAGAGAGCAGTGCCTTCAGTTTAACAGCGGCACAGAAGTGATCAGGGAGGGGGAAACTTCTTGGGAAGCAGTGGGATCCATTTACATCTCTATTGGAGGGAATGGGTGGTCATCCCAAGGGAAACAGGCTTTCCCAGTCCGGCTGTCAGGATGTCAGGCGTTGGAAAGGCCCCCGCTGTCAGCGCGCAGCACGGGTGCGGAGAGTCACAGGAACCGGTTTTCCCCTGCGAGTGCAGCCGGCTGCCAGGGCCATCCCCGCGTCAGGCCAGAGTGTAACCTGGCGACTGCTGCGCCGTGCACTCGAGCTGCCGCATCCTGGGGTTCCTGCGGGCACCCCAGTAAGGCTGCGCCAGGCTGTGTGCCTGCTTGGGGAGCTGGCGGTGATTTGGGAGGGTTCTTTTTCTCTCGCCATCGCTCGGCGTGATGCAGCCCGATCTGCAGCCGGGCTGGGCTGTGTCACGGCGGCTTGGGTACGGAAAGGGACAGCGTGGCATCCACTCCCTCCGCGGGTAACGAGCCCGGAGGGTTAGAGCCATGTCTGCGGAATATACCAAGTAAAACTCTGTCGGTTTGTTTAGATGCCGGTGAGTTACAGACGCCGGGAGCCTCGGCTAAAGGTCCTGTACCACTTAGGAAGGAGTTTAAGGAGAATCAGATTGCAGGCAGTTCTAGCACCACGGTTCCAAGCACCGTAAGCACGGTGCTTCCCGTTCCCCGAAGCTGCCGCCGCGGTTTATGGGCTGTGGGCAGAGGCGAATTGATAACATTTGCGATAGGACAAGCCTAAAGCCGCAGCTGCCCCTGTTGCTGGCAAGGCTGGGTCCGCTGAGGGTCACCGGGACCGCGCTCAGCTCGGGCAGTGCACCGGGAGGGACCGGCGGCTGGACGGGACGGGCCGGGTCCGGCCCCGCTCCGGGCGCGGGTCGGTGCGAGCGGCCAGACCCCCGGGGCTGGGAGCAGAGGGCAGGCGCGGGGCGGGGAGGGGTCGGGGGTTTTTTTGGAGGGGGGGCGTCGCCGGGCGCGGCTGAGTCGCCTCCCAGCCCTGCAGCCGCCGGGGCCGGCCGCGGGTTCCCGCCCGGGGAGACGGGTCCCGGCGCAGGACCCGGCGGGCGCTGCCGAGTCGCTGGGTGCTTCGGCGCACAAGCGGGCCGGTTTGGGGGCTGTAGGGGTGAGCACAGGAGCGGAGCAGACACCGTACGGTGCCGGTCTGTGTCACGGCCGAACCGCTGCCCAGCGGCGACGGGAGAGCTCCCGAGTACCCGCGGGGTCTGTCGCCTCCGGCCGCCGGGCCCCTGTCCGGGGGGATGTCCTGGCTCGGCTGTGCTGGGCCCGCGCTGGCACCGCGCCTCCGCATCCCCACCGCCAGACCCTTAGCTCTGGGGAGTAACTATAATTAGCTATAATTAACTGTGTTAATTACAGTACCTATAAAACTTGATTACAGTGTTCTTTGAGGAAAAGAATGATGTTCTTATTGATAAAAATTCAGTTGGCTTCGAGAAAAATATTTCTGTATTCCCGGGGTCAGAGAGTGAAAACAAAACGAGGAGTTGGGGTTCCTCCCCCTCGGTGTAAGACTGACCGGAGCATCTGCTCGGTTACCGGGTCTGAGCTGCACCCGGAACGCAGAATAAAGGCTCAGGTGTAATTTCTGTATGGAAGTTGGATACCGTTCCCTGGTTTTGAAAAAGAGCTGAAGATGCTGATCTGGGTCTGGCTGCCGTAGTCACACCAGCGCTGGCAGGTTCTAGGCAGTATTTCTTACAGGCTGCACTTTCTCTCGGTGTGAAGAAATTAAGCGGGCAGCTATGGGAATGCAGGCACACAGTTATCTCTCTTCTTTAAAGATTTACATTTAGTTTTAAAGGTTCTTAAAAAAACCCACGCCGCGTGCTGCCTGCCCTGGTGTTGCTTTCACCTGGTGCTGATCGGCAGCTACCGTTCCCCTTAATACCGGATCACGTAAAATCAAATCGACAACATCTTGTAAAGTAATTGCGTATTTTCTGTATCCAGAAAAAGGCCTCCTAAGACTCCACTGCGTGGTATATTTGAGAGTCCAAAGCTAAAAAACCTCGGGAGTGAACGGTATCCGATTGCACACCGCTGTTCAGTGCACAGGCTCGGGCAGCTGCCAGTGACGGAGCCCGAGAGCCGGTACCGTCCTACCCCGAGAGCTTCAGCTCCATTTGAAAACAATGTTTTCCGCTGCAATCTGATGCTGTTACTGTTGTGTTCTTGTAAACTGATTTAAGTACTTAAGTTTCAGAGGCAGAGCCGTTCTAAGCAAATACTTGTGCTTGTGACAGCTGCGATTTGCATGTGAAGAATTATCTTAGTGAATCAGTCAAGTGACTTTCGTGCTGAAGTGCCTGCTGAATGCCATTTGTGAGCACGACCGGCTAATGCTTTGGCTCTAATTCGGGGAATGACAGCGTAAAGTGATTTTCTGGTATGGATGCTGAATGTTACGGGTGAGAAAAGACGATCGAGAGAGAGGGAATACATCTGCCTCCCCAGAAACCACCAAGTGCAGAGTGAATGAACTGCAGTTCTGAGTGTGCCGACGTCTTAACACTGCAAAGGCAAACAGGGAAATTGGGATGAAAATGCCCCCTTGTTAATTAAGTGGCTGAGCACACTTACAGATGGTAAAGAGTTCCCCATTTTAGGAATCTTGTTGCCTATCAGTACTTTTTTCTTCTGCCGTGAACCCCAGAATTACCTTCCCCAAAGCTGCTGCCTCCTGTTGTGTGTAGCCTGCCTGTCTGCTGGCATGCCTGCAGCTCGGCGCTGCGTTTGAAGTGCAGCAGAATTAGGTACAGGAGACGGAAATAAAACACAGCTTGACAAAATTAATCTCAAAACGAACTTGTGAAACTTGGGTAAGACTGGGGAAAAGCGTGCTGATCCCCTGGTCTGTGGGCAAATAAGGGTGGTGATGCATGGAGCAGGAGCTGCCCTGGTGCTCTGTGCCTTCCCAGCACAGAGCTGCAGGACCAGTGTGACATGTCCAGTTACAGGGAGCTCAAAAAAGAAAAAAAACCCCTCGTGAAAACTGTTCAGTATTTTAAGCAGTGAAGTAAAAAGATTCCCTGGTCTTTTGCTGAGAATCTTGCAACTGTTTTTCCTCTTGCAAGGTCTTGTTTAGTTTTGGTTTTTATGAGCTCCCTCTCAGCAAGTGGAGTTAACAGGTATGATGTAACGAGATGGCAATAGTTAAGGTAGCCTTTCTAAGTTAAGACTGTATCTTCCTGGCTTTGGTATGATTTCTAAGAGGAAGGTGGGATCCTGTCACACATCAGTTTCTGACAAGCTGTATTTCTGAGACTGCACATCCTGGTGTCACATAGTGTAGAGGTTTGGGCCAGATCACAGCACTGCAAAGCGTGTGGAAAGGGCTCAGGGTCGTTAGGGGCATCGGCAGCCACGTGCAGTCCTGCGACCTCGTTAGGATGGCTCTACACGCAGAAGAGGGGTGCCAGAAACCCTCTGAAACCCATCCCCCCCACCCCACCCCCAGAAGCAACAACAGCCTCGGCTGGAGGAGCCCTCTGGGCAGTGAGGGACCTGTGGGACGGTGGGGCCCCTGACAGCCCAGTGGGACAGGGACAGCCAGCCATGGGCTTTGCTGGGGCGAGCTCGCCCGCGCTGAGGCGATGGTGCCGTTCGCTGCTGTGAGCATTGACGCTTGTAACTTCAGGGCTTCACCTCCAGGGACGCGGTTGTGCCTCGGGAGCAGCACTCCGACAGCGCCTGCAGCAGAAGCCGCCTCGGTTCCTGCACCCGGAGAAGCTGCTGTCACACGGGGCCCCCTGATGCTCGCTGCGGCAGGGCTGGGGGCTCGGTGATGCTCCCTGCACCCCCAGTGCTCCGGCCTCGCCGCCTCCCCCCGGCGCTTGCCGCAGGCTCCCAGGAAGTGGGGAACGATCCCCTCCTGGGTTCAGTTACACTGAACAAGGATGTGTCCACCAAAACGCCTGAGGCAGCACCTCGGTCACCTCACAAGCTGATTGCTGCTCCTGAACCTTCAAAGCGTGCTGCGGGTGCTTTGCCTCTCCACATGGGACAGTGGTAGGATCTGCTTTCTCTGCTCCTTGCTCAGTTGTGCTCCCAGCCAACAGCCAAGGACAGCGTCACCTGCCTGTTTCACTGGACACAAGTGCAGTCTCCCCCCAAGGGCAGAAAGGTGTTGGCATCTCCCAAACCCAGCCAGGTGCTGAGAGGTTTCAAGCCACCAAGATTAAGATCAAAGCAAACACACCACACCGTTCAAGCTGTAAGTTAGTAACACAAACAAGCAACAGAAAAGGCTCAGGTTTATTTTTTCTGTTGGGCTGATGCTGGAAACATGGGTAACAGGCATTTCAGAATCTGTTCAAAGCCCCCAGTACTTTTCCCTTTGGCTGCCACCCCCTATGTCACGTTTTGATGGTGGAATTACAGTGCCCACAAGACAAAGGCTTATGTAATGGAAGAGGGGACAACACCCTACCTATATGGACTGGGAACTGCTGTGCCAAATAAACTATTTCCTTCAGTCAGGGTCTTGTTTTGCGGAGTTAGTGAAAAATACACTCGGACTACAGAGCGACTGTCCCGGTACAGGAAGGCATGAGGCATTGTGCTGGCTTCTCTTTAGCATTTACTGCCTGTCAGTCGATTGTAGCCTGGTAAGAAGGCCTGTTCCTGTATGCTGTGGCTGACTTTGTGCAGCTGGAGCTGAGTGCTGGCCCTGCAGAACGACCCACAGCTGAGCTAAGGAACTGTACCGAGTTGGTGAACAGATGCAAGAAAAACAACACCTGGTGGCTGCTGGCTGAGGGAAGTGGAACACAGGAGCACGCTGGGGCTGGAGCCTGGGGCACAGCAAAGTGCAGCAGAACAGCAGACACTTTATGGCCCTGTGAGTCAGTCAGAGAATCCTGGACATGCTCAGCTGGAGCCAGCAGAGCCGAACGTAAGGTCTGTGTTCCCATTCCAACCCCTGCACCAGGCATGGCTCTTCAGCTGATAGTGTGTAGCTGTGTTGTTTAGAAAGGGCCACCTGTATTGCTGCACGTGGCTTTGCAGAGTTCCCACAGGGATTAAAAACCTTCCAGGGTAACAACCCAGTTCTCAGAGTTTCCTGCTCTGCAAAGATCAGCAGCCCCCAACCCAGCCTGGGGCAGTGAGACGCTTCCTAGAGAGCACAGCCAAAGGTGCCAAGCCAGTTACTTCTGTGGTCACTGAGGGAGTGAAAGATTGTTAATTCAACAGTGCTGTTAAAAAACCCCAAGCACAACACCCTGGGGTTTTATTCTCTGTGTTTCTGTGGCATGGAACCTGCTCACCATTCTGTTTAATTACCTTTCTCTCTGGTACATGTCCATCAGAGTGACTGCTTAGAACAGAGCAGCATTCACATCTCTTATAAAGAGCACTACAGTCATGACTCAGTTTGCCATTTGATTTCAAATGCCTTAGTCTATATTGTGATTCCAGAAAAAATATCCAGGCAGCTTTCTGTACCATCCTCAGGCTCCAGCTCTTCACCATGATCCTTGGGAGAGGCGTGTACACGTTCTTGCCTGGTCTTCCTCTTCCTCCTGCGGACATACACAGGGCGACTCTTCTCTGCCTCCCCAGGAGGGGAGCTGTTGGCACTGGTGGCAGTTTTCAAAGCTGACTCTAAGCCTTTGTAGAATCTAGAGAGAAACAATCACATGGCTGTTATTTGTGTAGGTTTGCTCTGGATCTGCACAACTGTTCTGAGAAACCAATGCTTTTGTAATGCAATCAAAATGTGCTAAGGAAATTGTTACTGGCATTGAAACGTTCTTGCCCATACAGAACAAAACCTGACACCCATCAGCACCTGCCTGTTCCTGCAGAAACCATAAAGCAGGATTGGGATAAATGCCCATGAGCCACAGCAAGAACCATCAGGTGCACTGCTGCTCACAGCCATCACTGGTACCTCTGGCCTCTACAGGGATTTTCAGTGGGCATCTAAAAAGAAACAGGCCTTGTGCAGGTAGGTGTCTGCAGTGTCCCTTTGATCCTCAAGCTGTTTGGCTTCTGTTCCCCAGCTGGAGACAGCCAAGAGTGTGTAACCCCCCCCACCCTCACAGCCTGGGACAGGAGCACCTCCTACACCCAGCACTTGTGGAGTGAGCACTGCGCTGCCCTCCGAATGCTTCCGAACTGGCTACTGTGACAGAACAGAGGCCCTCATCATGAGAAACTTGAGCCCTGCTCAGTAACAAAGACAGTCTGCAAACTCATGTTCTTTATAAGTTTTTGCTTAAATAGCTTACAGTCTTCAGAACTCAAAAAACTCATTGAAATTGTATTTTAGACTCCAGGGTTTGGTTTTTTGGTTGGGGTTTTTTTTCCATAACCTCTCCAATGCCTTTCTCA
Organism: Zapornia atra; assembly: GCA_013400835.1. Lineage (NCBI taxonomy): Eukaryota > Metazoa > Chordata > Aves > Gruiformes > Rallidae > Zapornia > Zapornia atra. The sequence continues at coordinate 245,842 of VZTU01018723.1, forward strand.
CTTGTGTATTTATAAGTCAGGAATAGGATCAGTGTAATCTAACAAACCTGTCAATCCTCCTTATGTTCTCTTCCATTTTCTGATTAGCTATGTGTATCAGAAATTCAATGTATTCTTCAGAGACCATCAACCTCCCCTTGTGGCTCAAGGGAACTTCTAAGCAATGAGTGCTCCGGACTGCCTGAGAACACACAGAGGAGGATTTATCCAGAATAAAGTTCTTTTTGTTTTATCAAAGGTATTTAAACAACACAGGGGATTCACTAAGGGAAACACCACCACAATGCTTATCCACACAAGGGTCAGGTAGCTGTCAGCTGAAGCAGAAAGGTATTTCTCTGCTAGAGCATGCCCTGGGCTAGCTGTCGATCGCATCACGATTCTGACCGTGGTTAAGGAGAAGGATGAGACTTTGTTACATCCCTGACAGGTCAGCAGCAAGGTCCTTACCACCATGACATCCCTGACAGGTCAGCAGCAAGGTCCTTACCACCATGACATCCCTGACAGGTCAGCAGCAAGGTCCTTACCACCATGACATCCCTGACAGGTCAGCAGCAAGGTCCTTACCACCATGACTTTTCCTCCTCGGCCGACCGTAATGCCAGAGTTCCTGAACCCAGACTCCACAGCCACGGAGTGCTGCAGGGCAAATGAAAGCCTTCAGCAGGTCTCTCACACTTCCACAGCAGTCATTCACAGCTGAACTGCAAGCCAATGTACAACCTCCCCACACTCATGAAATAATGGTTACAGTAAAACACTAAGATCAGACCCACACAGCATCACAAATCGTGGCTGCTTCTCAAACAACAGCCAGCCTGGACTGTCTCATCTTAACCTGTCAGTGCAGCTGGGATGTCAGTGTCTCTGAGGGCACTGTCCCATCTCTCTTCTGCATTAGTGAAGGAACAGACCCCTCGTGTTACTGTCCTGAGCCAGTGGAGGAGCAGAAGGCAAAGGTTCTACCCAGTCACTTGAAGCTCTGGAGCCAAAGGGCTCGGCTGGTAGCAGAACAACTTTTGAAAAACCCCACTGCCTGAAGCCAGCAGAAGCCACCCAGCTCACTGGGAAACATCTTCTACCAGGCAGCCTGCTCCAGCTCGAAGGCTGAATCCTAGTTAAGCAATTTTATTTTCTAAAAAGCAAAACAAAACCTCTACTAATTTGAGAGCTGTGTTTTCCTCATCAGCTCACTTCCAGCACCCCAATTATTAAACTACACATGTGGGACTACCCCAGAGCCCTACAACTCACTCAGGAGCCAACACTTTCACTTTCACAGCAAGTAATGCAACAAAATAGCAATGTAGCATTGTTACTTGACTTAATTTTACCAGAAGCTGTGCATCCTGCAGCTCCTGACACAGCACATGAAGAACAAATGGCTCAAACTTGAGCACGACGTCACCAGCCACCTTCTCTAGTGCTGTCATCTGGGAAAAGACATGGCAATGCTTAGCCTGACACAGCAGGTGTGTACTGCTACTGCAGCGAGCCAAACCAGAAGAGAAAGCTACCTGGTGTGCAAAGCAAGTGTTCAAAACACACCAGCCACGTTCCCAGCAGCCAGGCTTGTCCAGCTGCCTCTCATGTGTCACTGCTCATAGCCCAGAGAAACGCCATGGGCTCCCACGATTCGGTGTGCTAAGCTGGTCAGGTTGGATAGAAATCCATGGCAAGAGAGATGTGAAAACTGCACTTCCCTCTTTCTGCCTTTGAACATCCCAACAGACCGATACAGTCAGCACAGCATGGGAGGAGAACTGTCCTACTGCAGCCACCCAAGCAGCTCCTGCTCTACATTTCTTGTTAATCTGTTCTTTAAAATCAGAGGCATTTAGTTTTTGAAGTACATTCCCCAGCCCCAGAAAACTTTCCATTTAGCAGATTAAATTCATGGCTGAACGCTCTTGGTCACGTTTTAACCCTAGTTTAAATAATAATGCATAGCCTCCTGTGTAAGAGTTGTTAGGATGAAGTCAAGAGGTTTAAATTAGAGGCATAAACCCACAAGACAAAAAAGAAAAAGCAGCAACTTCATGAGGATAAAATTTAAGAGATTCCTTCTGACCCCTCAGTGGTGCTAGATGGCAGAGATGCTAGTGCCAGTGTCTCCTGGATGTGTCAGTGTGGAGAAGGCTGTGTGACATCCTGCATGGCTTTCTACTCCAACTTCCCTGCTTTTCTATGCTGTCTTTATGCAGAGACAGCTGAAGGGGGGATACTACTTTCTTCCATTCAGAAAGGTAGCTTTGGGGCAGGTACATTAGAACCCCCATACAGTTAAAGTATTCATAAGCACCATTACCCCCCTCCCCGCCTTCTTTTTGCCTCACTCACTCAATTCCCAGCATGAAAATGTTTCTTGCCACACTGCAGCGCCGCACAGAAATACCCAGGCTGGCTAACTTAGCGTGTGCTTGGGCCTGGCAACGAGCC
>VZTU01018725.1:0-10848 GCA_013400835.1 Zapornia atra
ACAGCTCAGAGCTGTCCCAAACCCTGTGCCCTGGAGCTGCCTGCTTCTCCCCCCACCAGCCCCTCTTTTATGCTGAGCATGATGTAATTGGCATGGGATAACCCCTTTGGCCAGTTTGGGTCACCTGTCCTGGCTGTGTCCCTTCCCTTTTCATTAACAGGGAAATATAAACAACTAAAGAGTCCTTGATTGCTTGGCAACAACTAGAAGCATCAGTGTGTCATCAGCACTGCTCTTATCCCAACTCCCCAACACTCCATCCCCTACTAGAAAGGAATTAACTCTATCCTAGCCAAAACCAGGACATGGGGTAATATTAGCTATTAACTCCATATTCAGGTTGTTTCTACTCTTACCATGGAAGTTCTAAATGGAACACCATTGTAGCAGGGAAGCGGTGCAATGAAGGTATTTCTCTTTGTTGATGCTGTGCTTCAGTGTTAAAACAAATTGCCAGGGGTTAGAAGTGTAAGGTCTTGTTTAAAAAGTGAGTTATTGGAGCTAATAGTGGTACATCCCCTGTGATGCTGGGAACTGCAGCATCAAGCTGGCCTCCAAGCCAGGCACTGACTGCTGAGCAGACCCTGTCCATACAAGATACTCTCCCATTTCAGTTGCTGGAGGTAGTAGAAGGCTTCCCTTGCAGGAACACAACTCGATTCATCGCTTCTGCAGTGGAAGAGAAGTGACAGGTGTATGAGGACTTCTCACTGCACCATGAAATAGAGGCATGGCCAAGCAGATGGCACAGGCACCAGCACGGGGGGGGGGCAGCTGCCCACCAGAGCCCCTCTCTTACAAGGAGGTGGTAATGACAACGCGGCCCTGGGATGTGCAGAGCCCAGCGCAGGCGTGAAGGCCTCGCTGTATGCGCGGCGCAGCACAGGCCTGAGCAGAGGCAGGTTAAAGGTTACGTGGGTTTCTCAGCTCCTTCAGGCCTCCAGGTGAGGCCTGCTGCAGCAGGGCTGCTCAATCCAGCCCCCGCTTTGGATTTAAGCTTTCTACTGTTTGTGAAGGCACAAAAAGAAGAAAACAAGCCTTCTTCACTGCAACCATACAGGCCTTCCATACAGGGGTTGGAAGGGACCCCCTCCCCTGAGCCCATGGGGTCCAACCCCCTGCCAAAGCAGCTCCCCAGCTCATATTGCACAGGGCGGCGTCCAGACGGGGCTGGAATCCCTCCAGAGAAGGAGACTCCACACCCCCTGGGCAGCCTGTCCCAGGGCTCCCTCACCCTCACTGGGGAAAAGTTCTGCCCCAGGTTGGTGGGGAACTTCCTGTGCTCCAGTTTACAGCCATTGCCCCTTGTCCTGTCCCCACAGACACTGAAAAGGGGCTGGCCAATTCCCCCTGCATCCCATGTCTAAGATATTGATAAACACTAATTAGGTCCCCCCTAAGTCTTCTTTTCTCCAGGCTGAACAGCCCCAGCTCACTCAGCCTGTCCTCACAGGGGAGATGTTCCAGCCCCTTCATCATCTCCGTAGCCTCCTCTGGACTCTCTCCAGGAGATCCCTGGCTTTTTTATCCCAGGGAGCCCAGAACTGGACACAAGCCTCTCCCACTGTCTGGCCCTGATACCACACACGGGTTTGGTTCTTTCAGGATCCTTTGCTAGACCACAGGTGGGAAGAGAAACCCTGCACTGCTGCACATCTCATCCTTCACTGCCTGCAACATGTCAGCCCCTCTAAACCTTTCTGAAAAACCTGGGGAGAAGGAAGAGGCGTTTTGAACAGATTATCTGTTACTTTCTTCTCCACATGAGATGCTTCCCACCCCTGTCTGGCTAGCACTGTGGGCCTGCTGTGTCTGCAGACCCCAAGGGCCACGTGGAAGAGACAGAAGAGACAGCCCAAGTGACAGCAGTAAGCTCAACCCCAACTCAAGCCACCCAAAGCTTGACCTGAACTGGTCAGCCTGTCATGAAGCAGTGACATGTCTCACTGCTGGCACAGCCCTGCACGCAGCAGCTATTTCCTGCTACAAGAGGTGTATAACTTCAGCCCAGGGAGGACACCAAACACTTGACAGCCCTACAACTACAACCTATTTTTATTTCACAGATTGCTCTCCTGGCTTTGCCACTGTCACCACTGATGTCTCAGCTGAGAAAATGCATATAAATAAAACAAGGCAGGGGATATTTTATTCATGAGTGCAGAGCCCAGCTGAGTTCTGAGAAAGCTTACTATGGCTTTTGAGGTGTCTCATCGCAGGGCATTGGGCTGTGTGGTACACTGCATGGAAAGCATCACAAGTCCCCAGCACAATAAACCTGGCAGAAGACACACAGCCAGTGCTTGAGAAGAGGCTTCTGTCATCTGTTGTCAGGCTGAGATTTTGTCCCTGTATTTTGTGTATTCTAGCTGTTTGATCCAGTTATAAGGGATGACCCAGCTAAGGATTAGATGAGAAGGTAGCCAAGGAAGTGAGCTTTGGACCAGGCCTCAGCTGACAGATGCCAAATTACAGACTATAAACCACTTGGTAAACCTGGAATTATTTCTGCAACAATTATCTTCAGCTGAGAGTCCTAGCCACAGGACACAAACAACTCCACAGCATCCTCAGCTGAGGAGCTTCACCCTCAAATGACTATCTGTTGTTAAAACATTAAGCTTAGAAAGATCTCAGATTTCATTAAATTGGGGTGCTGACCTACATAAGCAACAGGAAAGGCTGCCTGTTGTATTCTGCCCTTGATTTTCCAAGTGATGCTGATCACCTCGTTTCAACCTGGAAATTCAGAAACCAGGGCTTCATTGCCTAAGCAATTATTCACCTGTAAATAAACATTTCCCATGCTTACAAGCTTGGGGAGCAGCCCACAGAAGGCCAAGAGGAGACTGGGCAACAAATTGGAGCTCCAACGCTGCGCTGCAGTACAGTTCCTTGTTTGCTGCAAGAAAACCAGCTGGGTTTGTTTGCTGTGCACATAGTAGCATGTAAGCACTACATCAATGCCTTGCAGACAGAATAAAACCACTCCATTTGGTAATAAGAGCAGATTGAATACATATTTCAGTCTCTCTTGCCAGCTCTACGAGCTGAACAGAGAAGCAGGCAATGAATATTCGGATAAATATTCTAAAGGTTGCACCAACACCACCTGATGGAACACATTTAAAGAGGGAAAAATATGTATTTCACATTATTGCTGCCTTAAACCACAGATTTGCTAGGCAAACTCTTTTGAATAGCATTATTTAAATGAAGTGCTTTAGTTCCACTTCCAAAAGCTCCTTCCCCACGTGCATACACTTTGCATTATAACAAAACCTGTCATTCCTTCCAGGGATCATTTTTCCTTCAGAGATAGCAGCGTGTGTCTGGGAAGGTCATCAGTTTGGCAGTCCTTAAGCTTAATTCAATTAAACCTACAAGCTTCAAACCTTATTTCCTCCTCTCCTCCCAACCCCCCTCCCCCCAGGCCATTCATCCATCTGACTTGGCTGCAGGTGGAGCTGTTTGGGTGCATGTCCTCACTGGCCTGTGAAGCAGATGACATGTTTCTTCCCCAGCTGAGACAAAAGCCATTCCCCTTCCCAGCAGGCTGAACACAAACCCTTCCACGCTGCCACCCTCCGGCAAGAAAATGCATTTGCAATATTAATGATCGTTATTTTTGTGCTGTGGAATATTCAGTCTTAGAATAGCAGCTATCTATTCCTAGTTTTTTCTCTAACAAAGTGCTGTATGCTAAGGAAAAGATGATCAAGTCTGACCAGAACAGAAAGAGGGGTGTCCCCCACATCCAAGATGCCTGCTTCCTGCATTAGCTTTATGCAGCCCACCAAACAGTTGGTAACATATGTCTGTAAGAGGAAATCTAAGGCCAACACTGTTTAATGTATGTTTTGGAAGCTCAGAAGTTACAGGGGGGAAAAAAAATGTTCAAAGCAGAAAGTTCATGCAGCCAGGAGTTTGCTCAGGGATGTCTGCCCAGAGCCAGATACCACAAGTCCGTATATGGTGGGTCTGTCTGGAGGTCTGTCCTGCACAAGGATGAGAACCAGCTCTATTGGGACCTGCTGGAACTTCCTATCAACTCGGGCACTGACATGGTTACCTGGACTAACAGGATGAAGCTGAGATCCTGGTGGTAGGTGGTGCTCGCTCAAGTTCACAGCTTTAATCCAGGTCACCAGCAGACCTGCAGGAAAACAAGAGCATTTCCTCCCTCACAGACAACCAAGCAACAACAGGGCTTGCTGTAAGGCCAGCTGCAGCAAATATACATTAAAGTAATGCTATAGCATCACTCTTAACTGCTCCACTTGCTTTTAAGAAACCAAAATACGAGCTCGAATATCTGACCCAGCAGCGCAGCTGACGAGCGTCACACCACATAGACATTATGTCAGCAGAAAAACAGTCTTTTCCTGCCAGCTGAAGAGCCACTTGGGGAAAAGAGCAGCTTCATATGAAAGCAATTACAGCCAGCTCCTGTGTTGAGTCCCAGGCAAGCACTAGCCCTACTACTGTGCTACATCAAGCCTCAGCGCAGCAGCGTGCCCGTATTTCGGAGCCTCACCTAGAAGCACTCACAGAGAAGCTGTCTGAAGGGGAAGCAAGGTAGCAGAGAAGGAAACAAACTCAACACAGAGGGATTTGTCTGCTGTGAAATGAGGAAAGCTGCAGCTTCACCCAAAGTAGCTCCATGCAAACTGCAGGAGATGTCAGGTTAGAAAGCTCCAGTTTCCATCTCTACGTTGCAGATCACTCCATGAGGGGAGATATGCCACTGGATCTCATAGAATCATAGAATGGTCTGGGTTGGAAGGGCCCCCATGGATCATAGAGCTCCAACCCCCCTGCCACAGGCAGGGACACCAACCTCCAGGCCTGGAGCTACACAAGGTTGCCCAGGGCCCCCGCCAACCTGGCCTTGAACACTTCCAGGGACGGGGCATCCACTACTTCTCTGGGCAGCCTGTTCCAGCCCCTCACCACTCTTTCTGTAAAAAACTTCCGCCTAACATCTAATCTAAACCTTCCCTCCTTTAGCTTTAGTCCATCCCCCCTTGTCCTGCCATTATCTACCCTTTTAAAAAGTTGAATCCCCTCCTGCTTATCAGCTCCCTTCAGGGACTGGCAGGCTGCAATGAGGTCCCCCCACAGCCTTCTCTTCTCCAGGCTGAACAAGCCCAGCTCCCTCAGCCTTTCTTTGTGCACCCCGCAGCAGCCACAGAAACCTTAAGGCCACTACACAGCTTCCTCCCTCCCAAACCCATTACCTCTGAACACCCAAAGAGGTCTTTCCTGAGCTAGTCTATCACCAGTGCTCCTATAAAGGTGTCTTTCCAAAGCATAAAAAGCAGATTTACATCTGCCTCCCATCTGCACGTCTTTAACACGAGGGAGTTTCCATGCACGTAGAGCAGTGACAGCAATAACTAAGCAGGGGAAAAAAATACATGGAAAGAAGCTTAATGAGGGGGATTTGCAGCTTTTTAGGGGCTTTTTGTATTCCTTCTACCCCAAAGGAGGAAGAAGATTGAAATATATGCAACCACATTGTTTCCTTAGGAATATTTTAAAAATCCAGCTGTAATACGATGGTGTTGGCTGACCAGACACCACTCACTTCCTTCAAAAGTGATGTTACAGCTGCTTCCCTTATGGTCTGAGATCAAACCAAAACCAGACCTCAGGGCCAGAAGCTTGCACCCATCATCAGGGGCTTCTTCAGTCACACAGGGTCAGTTCACCCCAACCCACGTAGTCGGAGGCAAAGCCACTTCCATCCACCACCGTGAGATCTGTGGGAATCAGGATTTCCCAGCCAGCTTGGGAGGAGGTGTAACGATACCTCCTGAGAGGTGCTGGGCAGCTCCATCCCCAAGAAAAAAACCTGCTGGCAGGGGCACTTGGCCACTGGAGCAGAGTGAGAAGATGGAACAAGCTGCACAGACCCCAAGGCCAGGCCCGCAGGAGGGGGGATGAAGAATGCAGAGAGAGAGTTTCCCTGCAGCTCGGGGTGCAGCCCATGGTGAAAGGGGTGTCCCCCCGAAGCCCAGGGGTGAGGCCGGGGAGCAGAGACACCTGTGCCCTGTGAGGATTGCTCCAGGCCTCAGCAGGTTTGCCAGGGGACTTGTGACTTTGGGGGGGACCAGGCCGGGGGGGTCTGGGCCCGGCTGTCAGCACCCTGTGGAGGGGAGAGTCCTGCTGAGAGGCCTGTGGGGAGGAGGTGACTCCCCCACAGAGAGGCCTCAGGCTGCAGAAGGTCGTGGACACGACTCTGGCGTGGGTGGGACCCCACGGGGCCGCAGGGGAAGGGGGGGTGTGTGTGTGTGGAATGCCCCCCCCCAGCTGAGATGGAAGACAGCTTGGGAGGAACGGACTGAACCCCCCACTCCCCATTCCCTGCCCCCCCTGTGCTGCCATGGGGGGAAGAAGGGAGCGAATCCATGATTGAAGTCAGGAGTGTGAAGAGGCCGGGGGGGGAAGGAGAAGTGCTGAGATCTGGGGAAGGAAAGCAGCTTGTGAGGGTTCACTGGAACCCCACTGCCCATTCCCTGCCCCTCCCCGTGCCATGCTGGGGGGGAGAAGGGAGTAAGATCAGGATGAGGTTTAAGTTTGCTCAGAAGGGAGGGGTGGGGGGAAGGTGCTTGAAGACCTGGCCACTTCTTAACATTTCTGATTCTAAAACCAAGGCTTGTTTCCCAGAGGGAATCCTCTCACCCACACCTGAGCACAGAGCTCCTCTCTCTGACAAAGGATGCCTTGCCCCACACCAGCACAAAATCCTGAGCCCCAGCCAGCTGAGCTGGAATTGAACCACACATCAACCACGGACCATTCCAGAGGAAAAGCCCAGCCAAAACACCTGAGCTCAGCTATGTCAACCTGCACACAGGCTCCCTGATGGAGCTGGAGATACACTTGCAAATATTCCCTGGGATTGGGAGGACAAGACAGGCAGTACAGCTGCTGTGGTTGCTAGCCTGCCTTCTTGCATTCTTTCCCAGCTTTTTTAAGACTCCTGCATAAGTAGTCCAGAAATACACAGGTGAATACTCTGACTTGACTAAATCACAAGCAAATTACCCAGCATTTTACTTGCATTCAAGACATCCCATTTGTCAGGTCTGGAGCTACCACCTCAGGGCAGCTCTCTGATTAGACCCACCACATCCAAAGCCCAACAAGGGTCTGCAGAGAGAAAGGGAGAAGAGTTTCCACCTAGAATTAAAGCTTCACTACTCCATTTAACTATGGATTTGGAATTCTGCAAGCTGCACTGGGTTGCTGTGGACATCATACCAGTCCATACTAAGTGCTTAAAGCAGGAAGCTGATCAATTCAGAACCACACACACAGACATCCTATATATATATATAGGATATATATATATATAGGAGATATATATATATATAGGATCTATATATATACACACACACAGAGCCTCAAATAATTGACATGTACAGCTAATATTAGCTGCACCAAGATTCTTGTCTTAGTCCAGGAAGGGAAAGCAGCCACTGCTGTGTGTTTATCTTCTGGCAAGAGTTCATTCCCTTCAGGATCCAGCAGGCCTCTTTTGAACTCCCCTGATAACAAGTCCATCGTTTACAGCAAACATTAGCACAGAAGCATTTAGCACCCATCTTAGGGCAGATGTTTGTTAGCACAAAGAAAACCAGCTGAAGCATGTAGAGAGGCAATTCAGGCTATTTTTCTCTAGTATGAAGCAATACAGGACTATATAGATTCTTAGATGCAAGGTTTCATGGTGGTCCCTGCACAAGTGAGTTTGATCTGTAAAAAACATAAGGAATCTGACTGCTCAGATGCTTCTGGATTAGTTTGTTGTACCAAGGAAACAGATCTTGCAAGATGTGAAAGAGACCTGGCACCAGTTGTGTAGTTAGCACTGCTGTTCTGGGAAAACCAACAGCTCCTCTCCAGAGATGGAAACCCAGAGGTCTAAGAGAGGAACCCCAGGGGGGTTGGACAGTGTAACCTCTGGAGGTTTCTTCCAACCTCAGCTGAGATGCTGGGTCATGGATGGAGACAGAGACACCTTGGTTGGGGAAGCAAACACCATGTGCTCAAGGAAAACAAAATAAGGCAGCTACTGGCTCCCCCCTGTCAGCAGGCAGGTGTTGAGCCACATCCACCTGTAACCTCCTTGGTAGGGCAAACACCATGACCACCAGCAACCCTCTTCCTCCTCCATCCCTTCAGACTTATTGCTAAGCACAGCATCATATGGCACAGAAGAGCCCTTTGGCTGGTTCAGGTCAGATGTCCTGGCTGTGTCCTCTCACACACCCCCAGCCTGCACCCTGGCAGGGACAAAGGGACAAAAAACAGATGTCATCTTTCACACTGGGCAGGCATGGCTCAGCAACAGCCAAAATAGCAAGAGCTCCTGCCTTCTCAACACTACCTTAGCCACAAATCCAAACCACAGCACCACACCAGCTGCTGGGAAGGAAGTTAACTCCATCCCATCCAGAGCCAGGCTGGGCAGACAGGCACCAGGACCTTCCTCTGCTATCTTTTTACTTTTCAATAAAACCAGCTGAGTCTCAGCATTCCTTCTATATTTAACCCCTGAGCTTTCCAGATGAATATTGGTACTGCAGGCTCCAAAGCAAAGTGCAGCCCAGGAAAAAATTAGAAAATAAAACTCCCTGAATATCTTCAGCACTGATTTTATTTTTTAAAGGATCACTGCAGCAGCATGTCTGTCCTCCCATGCCACACACCTGCAATGACCCTGTTCCTAAAGAATTAACCCAGCAGTAACTGCCAGCAGAATCACTGGGCTGGAAAAGACCTTTGAGATCATCAAGTCCAACCATTCCCATCCTAAGCTAAACCAGATCCCTGAGCACCTCATCTCCCCATCTGTTAAACACATCCAGGGTCTGTGACTCACCCCCCTCCCTGGGCAGCCTGGGCCAGGCCCTGACAGCTCTTTCAGGGAAGAACTTTTCCCTCCCATCTGAGCTGACCCTGCCCTGGCCCAGCTTGAGCCCATTGCCCCTTGTCCCATCTCCTGTCCCCTGGCTGAAGAGACCATCGCCCACCTCTCTGCACCCTCCTGGCAGGTAATTGTAGGCAGTGATAAGGTCTCCCCTCAGCCTCCTCTCCTCTGGGCTAAAAACCCCAGTTCCCTCAGCTGTTCCTCATGGAATTTGCTCCCCAGCCCCTTCCCCAGCCTGGCTGCCCTTCTCTGGACACACTCCAGGACCTTGATGCCTCTCTTGTAGTGAGGGGCCCAAAACTGAACCCAGCACTTGAGGTGTGGCCTCACCAATGCCCAGTACAGGGGCACAATCACTTCCCAGGACCTGCTGGTCACACTGTTTCTGATGGAAGCCAAGATGCCCTTGGCCTTCTTGGCCACCTGCACACACAGCTGGCTCATGTTCAGTCTGCAAATAACAGCCACCTTCCTCACTTGGTGGAGGTCTGGTAATCTATAAGGATGATTGTGTCCTCCATGGCCCTGAGCAGCCCCACCTGGGACCTCCACCTACAGGCATCTAGTCCTGGCCTGAGTGATGGCAAAGGGGTATGCCCATCTCCAGGATGAACCTCTGTGACCCACATTGTCCCTCCACAGCCAGCCTTATCCATACCCCATCTGCTGCTGTTCCTGCCTTGACCTAGCTCACCCCCTCACCACTGAGGCAGGTAGTGGACCCCATTCTTGCAGGTAGGCTCCCACTGTGTTCAGAGACTGCAGGACCACAGCCTGGGGGTGAGGGTCCACACTAGGGTCCCCCTTGGCTCCTGGCTCACTGCCTGCTCTCCACACTCACTGACACAAGTTCTTCCACCTCACCATGCTTCAGTTTGAAGTAGTTCAGTACAGAGGAATTGCCTCAGACCATCCCTAAAGTAAACCCTTCCAGATGCCAAAAGCAGTCACACTTGGACTAAAGCACAACTAAAGCATCATTTCTACCCAGGAAACCTTGAACCCTGCCACCACATTTCTCCACAGAAGTTGTCCATTGGCCAAGGAGGCTAAAAAGCTTGGGATTGCCTCTTAAGCTCTTCCCAGGAAGAGCCATACCTCTGCAGGAAGCCCAGAGTGTGGCTGCATTAGCACACTTTCATGGGACCATCTCACAGCACGACCCACAGAACTCTCCAGCTCACAGTGATCCATCTCACCTGACAGCCACTCTGATGCAACAAGCCCATGAAATCCCCAGGGCAGTGCTCCTTCTGGCTGGAGTCAGCTGTCAGGCAACCTGCCAGGAGAGCAGGGATTTGCCTTCCTATCTTCCTGGCCTACTAACATACCTGCTGTGAGGAGAGAGGGGACGTGCCAGGGACAGCTCCAACAGCTCCAGCACAAAGCTCTGTCACAGTCCACCTGACAGCTTTAACATCTTTATCAATGACATCCATGATGGGATTGAGTGCAGCCTCAGCAAGTGTGCAGATGACACCAAGCTGAGTGGTGTGGGTGACACCCTAGAAGGACAGGAAGCCATCCAGAGGGATCCTGACAGGCTGGGAAGATGGGCCTGGGGGAACCTAATGAGTTCAACACTGCCAAGGGTCAGGGGTTGTGCTTGGGCTGGAGGAATCCCAGACACAGATACAGCCTGGGAGAAGAGCTGCTGGAGAGCAGCCCTGAGGAGAAGGACTTGGGGATTGTGGTGGGTGAGAAGCTCCCCATGAGCCAGCAGTGGCTCTTGCAGCTCGCAAGGCCAATGGGATCCTGGGCTCCATCAGCAGAGGGGTGGCAGCAGGGACAGGGAGGGGATTGTCCCTCTCTGCTCTGCCCTCGGGAGGCCCCAGCTGGAGTCCTGTGTCCAGAGCTGGGGCCCCAATACAAGAAAGATGTGGGGCTGTTGGAGAGGGGTCAGAGGA